>VZRU01020293.1:85884-103793 GCA_013398155.1 Pedionomus torquatus | reverse complement strand
TGAGTTGGGGGGGGGGAGGAGGAAATCAGTTTAGGCATTTTGACTGGATTTTAGTTCTAGCTCCTACCTGATACAAAACTGCTATGAATGTGATATAGTCAATACACAAAAAAGGCAGAGTTCATTTGCTTTTAAATGCCACTAGCAGAAGGAGAGATTTGTTTGGTTTTAGGCTTGGCAAACTCAAGTGACAAAGTAAAACTTCATTGCCAGGAGGCTCAACCACATTGAAGCAAAATTGGAAAAAAAATTCCTCATAATTAGCAGTCATTAGTTGCTACATCTTGTTTGAGACCTATTAAAACACAAGCAGATCTGTCAGAGAGTTACCCCGAGACATACCTAAGACGCCGTACTCGGACAGGGAGCTGTTGCACACCGTATAGGGGGCCTGCTGCTCCCAGAGGTGATTCATGGGAACACACGTTCTCTTGTCAACTTCTTGATCATGAAGCACGTGATGACGATGGCTGCAAGTCGTCGTTGAAAGAAATTTATTATCAAAGTACAACTTCGAGCTTTAGCAGAGCTTTTTTCAAAGATAAACTATCAAAACTATGTTCTAGCAAACGTGTAAACACCAAATTACCTTTGCTTTACACAACACCCTGGTTCAGCTGAAACCCAGTGACCACGACCATCGCGTGTCGAAATACAACTGCTGCACTGTAAGGACTTTCACTGACTATCCAGGCTTGTTCTCAGGCACTCATGGAAACTGAAAATACCTTATCACTAGTGGCACTCCAGGGGACAGGGGCTTTCCTTTTCCAGGATGGGGAGGTTGTTACTATAAAACAGACTGATTAAAGGGGGGGAGGGAAAAAAAAAATCTATTAAAAAAATTTCACTCTGCCTCCCTGGCAAATTCTACTATCTTTTCCTTAAAACAACTGTTATTTGTCTTTTATGCAAAAATTTAATCTAATCTCAGCACCAAGACTTGAAGCAGTTGTAGCTCTTTCCTGCTATTTCCACTCATATGCACCACTTACAGTTCTCCAGAACATCATTAATCAGCATTAGAATGGGGCACCAAGGAACACTACCAAACCAGAGATGACTGAAGTAATTACTGTAATCCATTAACTCTCTGAGCAGACTAACTGAGTGCATCACACCAATATGTCCAGCTTTACAACTGCCAATATAAGGACAGTTATACTGATTACAACTACTATGTGCCATATAGCTGGCAGCAGCAAACTGAAGGCTGAATCTTTTTGTACTTCTCCTTGCTTTAATGAATGCTGGCAAGAGAGCTCTGGAGTGTATTTAGAAGTCGGCAACGTAAGGCCAGGAAAAGTCAGAATATCTTTGAAGAACAGCACAGGGAGGAAGGTAGACAGGGAAAAATATACATACCAGATAGCTGATAGGCAGAAATAATTTTTGCCACTTTGATTTTATTTCTGGCATTCAGCTGAAGACAGAAGGCCTAGCTAGGTTTCTTGAGATAGACGTCTTGAGAACAAAGTTTTGTTTCCCCAGCAAAAGGTGATTACAATGAGCAGAGATGGACAGCCAGAAATACACAGATAGGCAAGTTAGATATTGCTGTTGCATGATTGTCAGGTATACTGACATCAAACCAGTACAGAATCTAGTCCCTTTCTCCCCCTTCCCTTCTCTAGTGTGTCTCCAAGACGAGAAGGGGCCCCATCCTTTTATCTGCAGCTTTATAAAGCTTTTGTCTATTGCTAATGTTGAGTACTGAAATAGGAAGAAAGCGAGTTGTCACAGTGAATACTGACAGAAAGCACTATTTTCCAGAGAGCCCTCCAGAAACTCCAAAATAATGAAAGCACTCCCATCATGGCATTTTCGTTATGGCAACACAGTATAGTCAGTTCTTATCGAATTCTAGCTGATCCTCCCCTCTTCAATTTGTTCCAGAGATTTGAGACATGTAGTCCAAGGATTTTTTTGGAGTGAAGATGGGTCTTCTCAGCACAGAGAGAGGATAAAATGACATGTACTTTCTACACATTTGCAATGTGCTTTTTCCAATAAAAATGGACTAGTGTTTCCAAGTGTCTTCAGTTCTTAGGGAAGTTACTTACAAATGACAACGAAACCAAAGCAGAGCTGAACACCAGCAGCATCTCTTAGATGGCTTTGTACCACAAGTTAACTTCTTTACCTAAATGAGCCTGAATACAATATAACAGCCTAAGTCTTACATATTCCTACAGCGTTCTGTTTAACAGAGTAGTTAAATATTCTCTGACTTCCTCAGGTTCAAGGCATTTTTTTAATCTTACCCTTTATTGTTCAACAGCTCTATCATATTCATAAACAAAAATTCACAATCATACCGTAGAGCAGTGTTTTCTAGATCCCTCTACCCATGAGGCAAACTCAAAACCCTGCTGTAAAGCAGAACCAGGCTGCTATAAATCAAACTCTGCAGTACCAGCTTCAGTCCTGAACTTCACAACAATTTATTTGAATGCCTTTTTACTCCTCTTCTAAAAGACTGAATAATAAAATCCAGATGGCACAGGGATCCTCAGCTAGTCTTCACTCTGAGTAACTTTTTATTTTAACACTATTTTTTTTCTTTTTTTCCCACTATTTTTCTGTGAGCACAACAATTTTTTATCTTAAACAAATGTCAAGAACATCTGGATGGTAGTTCCAGAAAATCCCCTTCCGCCAGTGAGAGAACTGCAAATACAGAGTCGGTATTCTTAAGTCAAGCATACAGGCGTATCCTAGACATGACTAAGCACTGACCTGGAATCGGTGGGTAGGCTGCTATAACAGCAAACTCATGTATTTCTCTCCCAGTAGCTGCTCATCACTTTACAAGACCTGAAATGGTCTAAATGGTACTGAAATCAAGGAGGATGAGAAAACAGGGAGGGGACTGGGGAGTGGGGTGGAATCTCCCCATTTCCAGGTTTGCTTTCAGGTCTTGTCCAAAGGATTTTGTTAAACTGCCATTAGAATGCGAGCAAAAAGAAGAAAAACTGGATACTAAATGAAGTTCAGCACAAAAAGCAGAGCACTGTACCAGAGAAGACAGGCACCAAGATTTATCTCTTTTCTGCAAGCATTCACAATGAAGCACAGTGCAGCTGCTAGTTCATGCATACCCAGCAATGGGCTTCGCATCAAAGGCTTCAATTAAATACTTCATTAACATTTCACTCCACGGAGAATCAGGTAAGGCAGCAGAACCGTATATATTTCTACCAAGTGATCAGAATCTGCATTCATTCATGCTCCGTAGTCATTAGAAGTCTCAGTACAAAAGATCTTGTTTCACTTAAAAAATCCTTGCCAACTGGCAATGTGCTTGTTCAAAGGATAGCTGAGTTCCAAACAGCCACCACTGGAATGGTATTTAAAAGACTTCAGGATCTGCAGCAGCAAATACCCTTCTTTTACTTCTCGGCAACTACATGGATTACAGCTGAATTTTTAGTTGAAAAGCAGAAGAAAAAAAATAATTTGTTTCTCACTAAGAGAAGAAAGAATCTAAGAACATTAAATATAATTCTTCAAAGTGCTGTTTACAGAGACACAGGAGATTTGATTATTCTTGACTGCCAGAATATATAACATGCAGGTTGATGCTGAATAGCTTCAAATTCCCTCTCCCTGCAGAAGGCCACACTGTTTAAAAGAGATATTAAGGTATTTCTTTGGTTATGGGACAGCATTTAATAGTTAACTCAGTACTCACCTAAAAGTACCCCTCTCCACATCCTGTCCACTCAGTCGGACGTGGATCCCTTCTTTCAGAAAGGAGCCAAAAGCCATGTATTCTGCTAAGGCCCAGTCAACAACCCTGTTCTTGGTCATTTCCAAGCGGGCTCTCAGAATCCGAGAGAGTCCTACATTGGAATAAAGATAAATAAATAAATGGAGCAACTTTAGAGATATTTTAGATTCATTTTTTAGATTCACATTATATTCACCATTCTCCTTCCCCGATGGCTAAGTTAAACATAGATCCTAATAGAGTCTACAAATTAGCCTTCTAGAACTGAACTGCAATGGGTTACCTAATGTTCATACCTTTTATTAGAAGGAAATAAGATTGGTTATGTCAGGAACTACCGAGGAAAATTAAAAACAGTCATGGTGAAATACTACCTCTTAAAGATTTATTTTCATGTCTCTAACACCAAGTACTGGATTATAAGACACTGGAAATATCCTCTATTGGGTTTATGATTTTTTTCTTCTCTCTTTCATAATTTTTTTCTGGGCATTTGTCTTACTGGACTTCAGAGATATTACAAAGAGAAACCAGCTGGATTAAGTAATACTATGAATATCATATAAACAGGAAACTGTAGCAGTTGCCAACAGATTTTCAGTTGGTAACCAAAAGCTGGTTGTTGGCTTTTTTTGATTTTTGGGTTGTTGTGTGTTAGTTTTTTGGTGATTTTTGTTTGTTTGGTTTTGTTGTGTTTGTTTTTTTTTTTACAGTGAAGATTTCATAACCTGTTAAACCAAAACATAGTTTGAAACACTATGACTTTTAAAGGCAATAAAACTACAGAGCTGCACATGGTGCTCCCAGCTTTGAGGCTATAAGCCTAGTGTATCCTGCATCACGTGATATCATCTTATTTTTATGTCTGCACTCATGCCTTTTCCAAGCTGTCCTATTTGTTATTTTGTCATATTTCCCTTTGTTACTTTCACCATTTTTTCAAAAATCCCTCTGGTTTCTTTCCATATAAGACATAAGTAAAAGATTAATCTTGAAAATTTTCTCTTTAGAAGATACCAAACACTTAATAAAACAAAAAAAAATTTCACTTGTTTGTTGAAAGACTGAGTTATTAAGCTCTTTCGTACTAGTGGAAGGACAAAGTACTTCAAAAGGGCATTTCCCCTTCTAATTCTCCCCAAATTTTGTCTTTCATGGACTTCTAAAATGTGCAAAGAAATCTAGCCAACCAAAATTTGCTCTGAACCATAAATCTATCTATTGGCGTTACTTAGTGTCAATGGCTAATCAAGTCACTAAAGAAAAATTGTCTTACCTTTTTTAATTAGAACATTGGCTGACTAATTTTAAATTTATCAGTGTTACAACAAAATGCACAACTGTGCAGAAGAATTTCAAAGTTTAGCCATTAATTGTATCTGCTCAACAAGCTTGCAATCGATAACTGGGACTGCCCTATCATCATTGCTTGTAACCGTGTTTAATCGTCCCAAAGGAACACAAATACACAGAACACATACAGCAGAGACAGTTTATCCCTTGATGGATGACTCTGGAGAAGAAAGATTAGCTAGAGATTTTACTCAGGAAAAAAATGCTATAAGTACTTTCCCTATCAGTCAGCAACAACAACAACAAACAAACCCTAAACAAAGTACCTCCATGGAATAAACACGTCACTGCTCCCTGTAGAGCTTCTAGACTTCGACCTGACCAGTCAGTAAAAGAATTAACTCAGAATTTTGAGAGTGCCAGGCACTCTCAGTGAGTCAGACACACTGAACTTCTTACTGTAATACATGCCAAATTCAGAATTAAATCTCTTCCGACCAAAAGCAACAAATTTTTGAAAAAAAGCTAGATTTGTGCTATTGATAATGCTGAACAGTAAGTCTAACAGAAAACTGAGTCTGAATTTGCCCACACAGAGTCCATTCAGCTGTACTAGAATTAGGCTCATCAGGTATCAGCAACGTTGCCAGGTCTGAAAAGACCAAGCTATATTCCTGAGCAGAAAGTTGTCTAATTCAAGAAGAGTGACTTAAGCAGACCTCAAATTACCACTGGTTTCAGCATTAAGAAAAAACATTAATAGTGCTTCCTGAGATGGGTGCCTTACTTCCCAGTAAGTCCTACAAATGTCCTGCATAGAGGCAGCATTTTCCAGAAGGACTTGAAGAATGAAAGGAGATATTAACTTAATGCGACTTTTGCCTCCCTCAGAGGAAATTCTATTTTAATGAGGTAGGGAAAAGACATGGTGTGATACTGAAAGGACATTATGGTGAGAACAAGCAGCAGGACCTTAACATCACATTCTCCTTGTACATAAGGCAGAAGAGTTATAATAGAAGTCAGAGGCATTTTCCTCTTTTGGAAATGGCCCAACACTAACTCATATGCAGAAATATCAAATCTAAGCAAGAAACGCAGCCACTAGGAGATAGAGACACTCCAGCTGACCTGCATGTATTTTGAAGTCTTTGACTGGCACTGAACTTGCTACATTGCCAATGTGAGTCAGAAGGTCTTCTGAAATGCCAGTTGGAGGACAAGACATGCTCTTGGGTTCTCCATCCACATTGAAGAATCCTGGAAATAAAAAGATTTGCCAAGACATTCAAGGGCTGATTATCTACACTATCTACAATTTATTTAAAAACTCCACAACTCTTAAAAGACATTCTAAGCAGCAGCCTAAGCCTAGTTCCTCACCTTTCAATGGGAGACACAATCATTTTGATTGTCTGCATGACAAGAGAACTTGACCTCACAGCCACACAATAATTTGTTTTGTCTCTCTTTCACCCCTTTGAAGTCCAACTATGTGGGCAGAGGCAGCCAATAAAAGGTACAGGGCACCTCAATCCCTCAAAAAAAGGAAAAAAAAAGTGCACAAGACACTCCTGCTTCCTGAAATCACAGACAGTTAACATAACAGGAAAAACACTTCTCTGCTAAACTGAAAAGGTGTCTTTTTCAAAGTCACACCTTACTTTGCCTTTTTTTTTAATTTAAGAAAAGCACCTTTTCCAAGTTGATATGGCAGAATGTTTTATTTACTATTAACAGGGACAAACAAAAGGTCCCACATTTTGTTTTAAAGGAACATTGTCTAATAAAAAAACATTTAAGATTCCTAGTATATGGACTCAAAATAAAAGCACAAAAATGTAACACTAGGATAAGTGAAAGGACACTTTTTACCAGGCCAAGGTGAATCAAGCCAGTGCTTGATATGTAGAATCTTGTTATCCTTAGATCTAGTATATGCTTCTTCACATATTCTATCGTATTTTGCAATTTCTTCCTGTGGAATAAAAATTTTCTTTTTAAACCAGATAAAGCTTCCATCTTTGTATCTTACAGATGACACCTACTGTGCAGTATGATAAGAACAGTTCTTCAACTCCAGAAGAAAACTCAGTTACAATTATGCAAACAAACAATTTCATTTTATCCAGGATCAAGCTACCTTTTAGAAACATGCTTACCCACATTACTCTAAATAAATTATTTAGTTTCTTGGGTAGGTGTTGCACAGGAGAGTACCAAGAGCTGAAGCTGCAAGTGTTACTCTAGAATGAGACAGTACCAAATACAATTTACGGTCAGGCTTCTAAGATCAGCATTATCCAGCTCTCTTACTTCAGGATACAGAAGCCATTACAGACTAGAAAAGAACCTCCTAGAAAACTAGTCTGAGTAGGAGAGTTTAGCTAAGAATCTGCTGGCCACACCTCTCAATGGCAACAGATATAAAGCCATATTCTGTAGAGGCAGGCTGCCTCTACAATATCTATGTTCCAATCCAAAACCATGCTCAAGTTACTGACCTAGATAAAGTTTAAAGTAATTAACAGCAACGTTGAGTTTAGTCTGTGCAACACCCATCCAGGATCCTGGCTCCAGTCACCAAAGCCCATGATGCTACTGGCACACTCTTACGTTGGATTTAGAACAGCTAGTTCTGCATAAGCTGGGATCATTCTTGTGGACAACAGAATGCACCTACACAAACTGCTTTTTGTTGATCTGCAAAACTGTGCCACACCTTCTTAGAAGTTCCTCTGTTGCATCCACACACTACACACTCACTTTCAAAAAGATTAAGGTAAGGGCCTACAGGCACCAGACTCTACGCTGCATCCTTCTGGAATATTTCAAATTATCTCTGAACTTAGCTGAATTATTGCAGGAAAATAAAAAGGTTAAATTGGTTTTATTGTATTATTGCCGGATACAAGCCTGTCAAAGGTTATTAATATGAAGCTACCATAATACCTATGAGCATTCAAATATTGTCTTACTGCTAAATCAAGACAGTGAAGAACAGGGGACAAATGCCCCCATTTCCAATATTTACGTCTGATCACCTTTTACAAGTCTCAGAACAGAAGCAATTTTTTTTCTGTGCAATATGTATTAATTACTTCACAGCTCTTTCAGTCCTTCTGTTACAATACTATCCATTTCACATGAAAATCCAAGCTAAATCGAATCAGAAATGGTCAGAATGACGACTTATCACTGTAATTAAAGGAGGTTTTTAAACATACAATTGACAGTTTAAACATACAGTGTCCTGCTGACAGCTTAAGTTCTCTTTAACTCTGTTGATGTGTACCTCAAACTCCTGCAGCGTTACAGTCCCATCTGCAATCAGTTTATCAGCATACTTCTTCAGCACCGGCACCTGCTTATGAATCTGCTTATACATCAGAGGCTGGGTGAACATCGGTTCATCCATTTCATTGTGTCCTCGCCTACGGTAACAAACCTACAAAGGGAAAGATTGATCCTGTTGTTAAGGAAAATGTAAAATGTAATCTTTTAATTCCACAGTTTTACAGAGATTTTAGGAGGCTTATGACATAAAAACATTTACGGATTCATGTGGGCCTGTTAGTTTTTGGGGTTTTTTTAAATGAAGAAACTAAAGATGATTGAAATCAAATTACATTTCTTGACTGGGTCTTCTAAGCCACAGAAAAATAAAAGACTAGTAAATAATACACAGAATGAAAAGTTAAGAAAACCAAGACTTACCAAGTCAACCACCACATCTTTATTAAATGTGTTTCGCCATTCTGCAGCTACATTGCAGACATACATCACGGCTTCAGGGTCATCAGCATTCACATGAAAAATGGGAGCATTGACTACACGAGCAACATCAGTAGGATATGGAGATGAACGGGCCATGCGGGGGTCTGTGGTGAAGCCAATCTAAAATTACCAGGAACTTCCATTAAAATCTGGGCATCTCCCTCTACTTTGTTTTGAATGCTTGAGGTTACAATTTAATAGTCAGTTACACAGCAGTAGTATCAGCTTTTCATTTCAGCTAGCTAGCTTCTTTTTGCTCCCTTACAAAACAAAACAAAGTAAGCCTAATCCAATTAAGTGATATAAATTGAATTAAATACATGTAGGTGATAAAATATTACCCACTCAGAGTTGAGAGATACTATGATTTTCTTCCTAATCATTCTAATAAACAGAGGGGACAATATACCCAGCTAATAACAAAGAAGAATACAAAGAAATACACTAGCAACTATTCAGCAGACAAACTGAGTGGAAAATCCTCTACTTGTTACCTGGTTGTTGACCACAACATGAATAGTGCCATTCGTGGTGTAGGACGGGAGGTCACTAAGGTGGAACGTCTCATAAACCACTCCTTGTCCTGCAAAGGCAGCATCCCCATGTAATAGTATGGACATAACCTACAAGGGAGGATATTACACACACAGATCCATACATATATTAGAAAGCAAGACTGCAATTTAAGCTCCTCCACAAGATTTCTTTTCTCAATACTTCTGTGGTATTTATAGAGTAGAAGTGTATTTTCATAATAAACCATATGCTTGTCAGCATTCTGCTGTCTTTGGGCTTAAAGTTTTTGTTTGCAAGCAGAACACTTCCTGAAGTTACTCTTCAGATACCATGTCAAAAACCTTATCTAGTTCAAAAGGTGATATATCCCCTTTGTGAAGGAGGAAGACAAAACTACTCATAAACTAATTTTATTAAAAATAATATAAAAAACTACTAGGAAGAATTACTGTATTAAAAAAAAAAATTCTACCTTTTTCCCTGCCGTATCCCCTCGATAAAACTGTTCAGCTTTTGTCTTGCCTTGCACAACAGGATCAACTGCTTCCAAGTGAGAAGGGTTAGCCATCAGGGACAGAGTGATTTTCTTGTTTGTTGCTCGGTTGATCCTCTCATGGTACATTCCCAAGTGATATTTCACATCCCCAGACCCCTAAATGCAAGATGTAGTCACAGTTCAGGAATGTCATTCATACCAGCTACATCTGATTGACTATGCCTAAAATTTGTGATTCAGTCTGAAAAAATCCATCTAGCTTATTGTCCATCAGTATGCACTACAGGTTTGACACCATAGTTTCAAATTGGAACATTGTTCCTGTTTTATTATCTTTGTGTCACTATCCAACATTAGGTAATTGCTTCCAGAATATTGATACTCATTTCATTTACACAAAACAAAGACAGATGCTTAGAGATCACTAACTCAATCAAATGACCAACCTGGAACTTTGTTAGCTATCGTCATTCCTAAGACACCTTCTGCATGTTAGAGGTACAGTATAGTCTCTAAACTTGTTAAAAAATGTCACCAAATTATATCCATCAAACTAGAAAAGAAGACAATGTATTTCAGCGGCTAGTAATGCCATTTTCATAAAAAACATGACCAAAATGACTAAAAACTATCTTGAATATTGATCTCTCTATAGAGGATTCACTGAAGAAGCATCTTACCTCATCAGCTGCTTCAAGTTTGGGATCAAACTGACAGAAGATCTGCTCCAGCTCCTTTCGGATTACATTAGCCAATACATTCAGCCTACCTCTAAGAAAATTCCAAACATAGTTGTCTCAAAAATTGTAGTAACAGAGTTATTATCATAAAACTGATAAAATCAGCAAGCCATTACTGCTAGAAATTTCCAAGCAAGAAGTTTGCTTTGAACTTTTGAACCTGAAACCCTTCATTCTACCCTTCTCCTCCTACTGAAAAGTTCCTCCAGTGCATTCCCACAGACGTTTTATAACACCTAGCTATCCAAGTACGAGTAATGAATTTTGTAATTATCTAGCAGTTTTAACATGATAATATTAACAATTAAGGCAGACTGCAAAAGTTTGATACTATCTCACCAAGCTTTCTCAGTTCCAGACTCTACGCAATGGGATAGACTTCGTGGCTGCTGCCGCATTTGCTTGCAGGTTCAGAGTACGCTGAGGAGAGTTTCACTGGTGTTTATCTGTGAAGCTGTAGCCTCCCACTGATGGGTATCTGCTACAATTCTGTGCTCCCATTCCTCACTATGGCTGACTCTTATTACCCTAGCTTCTCTAGTATCAACTTTGGTAGTAAAATTCTAGAACTCAAAACTTGTCTTAAGTCAATAAGCCTATTTGTTGGGGGGGGTTCTACTGACATTACCTATGAGGCATCCCCATTATGACATATTCAATTCCCATTTCACTGGATTTATCGATGATGGTCTTAAGTGCAGGAATCATTACTTCGCATCCTTCCAGACCAAATCTCTTCTCGGAAGACCATTTGCGAGCAAGGAAGTCTTCAAATCTTTGCCAAAAAGAAAGCCAGGAAAAAAAAGGAGAGCATTTACATTAAAATAATGTAGAAAATAGTTATTGTCCAGCATCTTTTAGCAAATAAAATTATATTACACTGTGATAAAACATCTGTGACTACATGTTTTTAAGCCTCTGGAAGTAAGTCACATGTAGGAGAGAATTAAATTGTCTTTCTCTACCATCTGAGAAGCATTTACCAGGGATTTGAAACAATTGAGACAGCAAGAAGAGTCTCCACCTCAAACAAAATCCACTTCCCAAGTAGGACTCTGTTCCTTCCTGTGTATACAAAATGTATACTGACCACTGGGAGGGCAGAGTAACAGCAAAGAAGTCTCTTCTATGGATTGAAGAAGATACAATGGAGAACCTGTATTTTCTACAAGTAACAATTAAATACTTGTAGAAATTCAGTAGAAAGCATGCCTGTTTCATAGGTCCTATTCAATGGCAGGGCTCCTCAGACTGTGTGATGTAACGGTTGGTAACATGCCAAAACTAGGACACCGGCATCTCTGCCTCAGCTGCAGCAAGAGAAAGATGTCAATCCTTGACAGCATTATGTTCTTTCATTCTTTAATGCACTTGGGCCAGAGGCAATGTGAGTGGTTAAAAAGTACCTTTTGACAAACGCTGAAAGGAGTGTATGTTGTAAAGCTTGGAGATACAAAAGGCAAAGAAAATACATCTTCATGAAAATAACTGTATTGGTTACATCATCTGTGCAATGCCTGGACTCATAACACTGCCATCATCCATTAATACTCAGCTTATTCCTCACTTAGAACATTGACATTTACCTCTTTAGACTGAAGTCCTAAAAGCAGTGAAATGAAGAGCTACCAAAAGACTCTCTGTAGCTCACCCATCAATACCCTTACAATTCAGACATCTACGCAAGAAGCCAGACCCTCAGATGAGCTACGCTGCCAGAACTCCTCAGTCTGCAGGGCTATGCCAGTTTATATAAACTGAAAGTGGGGTCCCATGTGAACAGCAGGTCCTGCAGGGCAAATCAAGGCGGTGGCTGCACATGCTGTTTTCCTCCTCTTTGCAGCTGCAAGATAAGCCAGTACTGAGCAAGCAGAAAGCTCATTTTTTAAGGCAAAGTGCCACTCAGTGTACAGAACTACAATATTTCATAGTTGCATCTTGCAACTATGTCACTGTGAGTTCACCAGGGCTGGCAGCTCACCCACAGTCACTGCATGTTCAATACCCAATGAGAAGCGAGACTCATGAAAGATGGTTCTTCTCAGAAGGGATAATCTGCAAATGCTTGACCTCACACAGACATAAGATGCCCAGATCAGACTACAAAATCAGTGTCTAATGCGTTTACTAATGCATATGCAAATCAGATCAAGGATATACATTGAGTATTTTACAGAAGGACAAGAAAAAACGACCCTTTGTTCAATAACCTATCACTGAACATCAAAAAGGATGAGAAATCCGACCTTAAAATTCAGTTTCAAGCACCTGAAGTAGGTAGTGCTTGGAATGAACACTTCTAGAACGGTGTTCTTGAGCAAAACAAAGACTATCTGCTTTACAAAGCCACAAATCTCAAGAGCAAACCAGTTTTCCACAAAACCAGATTATTTTTTTTAATCATTTTTAGACACAAAAAACCTCACCATGCTAGAGAGAGCTGAACAGAAAGTTATGTAAAACATTTTTCTTCTGTTTTAATTTGGCAGAAGATGAACATTTGGCTCCGCCATGCTACTAGAAATGCCTGATCTTTCCACAGCTTAGGCAGGAATAAAAACATAAATTCTTGTTTCAAAATAAATGGAGATGGTTCACACTGAGGGTTTGTTAAACAAGCACTCAAGTGCAATATTCATTTGACTATTGAGTGACATTTTTTTCCTGTTTAAATGAAACTTTTAACCAGACAAATAATCTTACTATAACACTAGCAGACAAAACCTGGTAAAAATACCTTCCAATGCCTCCAATGAGCACTTCATTTTTAAGTCTTTAAACACAGAAGCTTAATCAAAAAAAGTGTCTTTATAAATCTCTTTATCAGAGGATAAACAGTTTCACTTTGTAAGAACTGCAATAAATCTTGTGCCTGAGAAGATAGCCTTGTTCTAGGGGTGAGAGGGTAATTCAGTCTCTGGGATCACAGTATTTCCATACAGATAGCCACAACAGGAGCAATCAACAAGGTGTTTCCAAACACGCTTTCATATATTGCAGAGACCAGAACTCCTGCATGACCTGGCAGCAACAGCACAGCATATCTTGGTATAACTTCAAAGGAAAAGAGCAAAGAAAGGACTTGAAGTCGCATTATGCCTTTCAAATCCAGTCCCATTTTGGCACAGCTTTCCAAAGAGACTGTTAGCATCCCTGCGAGACAAACAATGCCCATTCAACATTTTACCCTTAAAATTTCATCTAAAAATTCTCCTTTAGCTGACTGTTAGCCTGGCATCCTTTGATCACATGCTACTGAAAAGATGCACAGGAGAAAGAACACAGCAGAAGACCAGCATCCAGCATTGTTCTGACACCTATTTTCTGAGACCCAGATACATACTACTAGTCTGTTGAAACGATTTTCTCCCAGTTGACCTCCACAAGCCAATGAAAACATTGCCAGATATGCCACTAAAGGCTGCACAAGTGTTACAGAACACAACTTACTGCATAAGAAAATGGAATACTAAAAGTCACGGCACAAACCCTGAAATACCTCACAGCACACACTTTCTTTTGACATCACAGCCGGGTTAACCGCACCTACCCGCACTCCAGATTTCACTTAGACTATTCCCCTCCACCTCAGCGGTTTACAGACCACCCCAACAGACACCCAGCAGTGCCAGAGTGGTTGTCCCACATCATCCCCACCTACCTCATTGAGCGCACCAGCCGTGCCAACAGAGTTCTTTTTTCCTCATTAGTAAACTTCATAACCCCCGGTGTCTCAAACTTCTGCCGGATCCACTGGCACTGCTCCACATCATTGATGAACATGAACTCCAAGCCAATGTGCTGGCAGTAGGTATTCTAGGATGTGAAAACACCAACACATAAGCCTTAGAAGTTAATGGGCCACGAAGAAACAAGTACATTTTTTTAATTGTATTTTCTTCTGAAAGCTATCTTATCTTCTTCCTCTTCCCCACAGTAATCCTATAAGCAAATAAATTATTTTACTGAATCTAGTTTTGCACCAGAAAGCTTTCTGTCCAGAGTACCGTTTCAAAATTTTCAGTCTGCAAGACTCTCATTTGGTAATACATCCAAAGTAGCCAATAAACCTTCCTTAAACCAACTGGCCTATTTCACTTCGCTAACTACTGTTCTTATAGGCATAATAAAGTCCTTTCTTTACATGTACTAGCAAAGATTCCAAGTCATTTATCAAAATTTACCCTGTCTTTTTAAAATGTCACCTGAAATCAAGCACTAAGACAATGAGAAGACAGCTATCAAGCCTCATGCAAATTATCTGATTAACTGTCAAGGCTGGAAATCTGAAGAAGAATGCAAGCAGCTGAGAGCAGAGAAAGAACAGTAAAAAATGCAAAGACACTTCAAAAAATATCATTTTCTTGTTGGATTTTTTTAAATTTTCTTTTTCTTACCTTCAAAAAAATATTTCACTAGAAAAACCTGAATGAAATACAAGCCCACAGGAGTAGGATCTATTGAAAGTTTAATTTGAGGCAAATCCACTCTGAACACATAAGTATGTGCTCTCTACTGCCTCTAAAAATGAATTTAACGTTAGGTTCAATTAAAAAAATTTCCAAAGCTCTGGCGATAAGAGAGAAACCAGAGGGTTATTTTCCTTGAACACAAATCAGTTCCTTGAGGCTTTTAGTTTTTGTTATTGATTTTGTCCATTTATTTGCACATTACAATTTAAAGGATTATCTCTTGAAAACCACAGCACAGACATGCTACAAGTGCAAAGACCAAAAAGCAAAATATAGAGCTCAGATGCACAACAGAGATGTTATGTCTTAACAGCTCAACACATTTCAGTTAAGCCAATGTAATAGTCAAACGTGAAAGTCAATACATTCTCTCACAGTTGCAACAAGTAAAAGCTGTGAACTCTGATATTTTCAGAATTTAATTTATTTTTTTTACCTTCTTGTAACTCAGTCACATAATTCATCCTTTAAAATATTTCCTCTCCCCTAGCTCTTTTACTCCAATGGATTTCACTACCACATAACAGAAATCTCTACAACTTCAATACTCCAAAATCCTGGAAAAAGTACAAGCAGGAATATCCAATACTCAATAACTCAGGAGCTTTCGAATTACCATTCCTACTTGCTGTTTTGCTATTTGCAGCTCCCCTCTAATATATTTATTTCTTTAAATTATTTTAACTTTGATGCCTCCACGTGGCATACCCATATCACCTGTCAGATAATGAAACTCTAGGAGAAAAACAAAGTGGGAGGGAAAACAAGGTCCATTACTATCTACACACTAGAGCTGGGCTTTCATGAATTTGGTACCCAACCCTCATATTTTTACTCAGGTAAAAGCCTTACTAAAGCTAGGACTCCAAGAGCAACCCTGCACATCCTGAGTACCAAGTGCAAAGGTGTTGCTATCTGTGGTAGGACACTTAAAAGACAAGCCCTAAAGGCTCTACTCATTTTAAACAACATCTGCTCTTTACAGAACTAAGGACCAAGCTAGTATTTTACCATATTCACCTCTTATACTCATCCTTCCTCTATGTATTTCATATATCCAGGCAATAAAATTAATGGTGCTGCCACCTCTAGAAGTAATACAAGGGTTATTTTTAATATCATTTGAATTTTTCACGTGGTCTATTGATAATTGACAAATGATAAGTTTTTTGTGAGTGACAACTGGAAAAAGTTCACTTGTTTGGATGAAAACAATCACAAATCAAAACACGTCCCACTGACCTCCAGTCGTCTGATGATCTCCCGTAAAGACAGACTGTTCTCATTTCCTCCTATGAAGGTGGTTGTAGGCAGCTGAAAGACTTTGTCCAAATCTGATTCATGCAAACCATAAAACCCTACAACAGGTATGTTATCAATTTGTGCAGCAGGTTAGGAGACAAAAAGGAAACCAGCATTGTTTTTCAAAACAGAAAGAAAGTACCAGATTAAAAGTATAACTAGTTTGGAGGCATCCATTAGTACAATGGACTGTAGTCTGGATTTTAAAAAGAAAAGTTTTAATTAAACAGTTATTGTTTGATTAGGATTACCAAACCATTTCTTAAATGTTCAGAGAGAACAACTGAAATTAAGATCACCCAAACCTTTTTCATATTTTAGCATATGCGCCATCAATTCTCCTTATTATATTCTTGTACTGTTTAGTAAAATAACTAGCTTTGATAACTGGGATTCCTTCCTTGCTCTATCATAAGCAACAAACACAGAAAGAACTACTTTTCACGGACAGAACCCATTAGTTGGAAGCACACAACTTGCTCTGGCTGAGAATATGGTTTAAGAAAATATTGAACATAACTGTTATGCAGTTTCAAAAGCCAAAATTCACAACAGACAAGACTGAAAGACTGGTGCCAATGCAAGACAGAGGCTGTGCATGGTAAAGTTCAATCTAAATCTCTTAAATGAAGAAAGGAAAAGCAGCTTCTTACAAATGTAATAAGCAAATGTATAAAACTTATAGTACATATTACATACAGCTATAGAAACTTATATAAACAAAAATAATAAGTGTGCGCATATAATAATATTTTTAAAAACTGAAAATAATGACTTTTATTTTAAATTTTGAACTCTTTATCTTAGTTCCAGATAAGCTGCAGGTATCTATTTTAACACTGATATGACACTCTGCACATAACTAAAATCAGTACAGCATAGGGCTCTGCATGTCCTCTTAAATTCATTTTCTGAAGATGAAAGTAAAGAAGGAATTTAAAGACGAAATAATAATGGAACTTAGCATTTAGAGTTGAAGTCAAGCCATAGCACTGTGATGCTACCACTTCTACTACATGCAAATGTTAGCAATAACACCTTTTGTGATTTAAAAATAATATGTTTTAAAATCTTAACTTTTTAAAATAACATATTAAGATGTCAAACCTGGAGTGACCAAAAAAAGCTTTTGTGTACCACTATTTGCACATAATGATACCATAATACTAAATTAATGCTAAATTAATTCCAGTATTTTTTATAACGCTAAAGAAAAAAAAAAGAAGAAAAAAGGAACATGGGGTTGATAGGGGTTTTAGTGTAATTTGAAACGCAGCAGTGTTAACATCCCTTTTATTTTTTTTCCCGCCTTTGCTGACTTTCTCTCAGACTTCACAGGCTCCTCATGTTCTGTCATGCAAAAACCAGCACATGTACAGGATTGATTTGGGCTCACACAGAACATCTGTGCTTTGTACTGCAGCACTGCATATTTACTGAACATTGCCTTGTGTTTAAAGAGATACAACCTTATTGGAATCCAACAGTTTCTGAAAACAATTCTATAACTTAATCATGCAGTAGGTACACCTGTAGTTAGCATTTTTAGAAGCAACTCCCAAATGAAACTTCCTCCCAGC
>VZRU01020293.1:69508-85857 GCA_013398155.1 Pedionomus torquatus | reverse complement strand
AAAAAACCAAAAAAAAGGAAAAAAGTATTTTTAAAAAAAAAAAAAAAAAAAAAAAGAAAAAAAAATCAAACACTAAAATACTTACAGTACTACCAGAGACCTTCCATAATTTTCCTGCTTGGAACACTCAAGGATAGGCAACATTTGAGATCCTTCTCTTTTTTGCTGTGCCAAGACTAGGTTAGAAATTTTGCTTCCCCTTACAAACTGAAATATCACCTTTACACCCCCAGACACACCCCCCAGCTCATTCAGAGGTCTAGCCTATTTTTCCCATGCTCATGAAGGCTTCAGGGTGATGCCTTCTGACCAGTCACAACACTGTGCTAAACTATCTGTAGAGCTTAAAGAAAATTGTACTGACGTGCTAGCAACCACCCATGCTCAAAACAAATTATATTTACTCAGTAAGTGTCTAATATATTTTCTAGTAGGTTGCTTTAATTAAAGATGACAAACTTCAAAGAGAATCCCTGATTTGTCTAAGTATCTCTCTATTTACAGTCTTAAGCACCCTACTGCCTTTATATGATCAAGGGTCAGAACTGCTTTTTCTACCAGCAGAAATAGAAAACACTGCAACAAACGGGCAGTAGATGTACCTACAGTAAAACTAAGCAGAATGTGGGTTTTTTTCTACTACTTGTGCATGTTTTATGTCTGGTCCAAAAAGCTTGCCTACATATCAAAGAAAAATGAATCAGTGTCTTTATCAAGTAGAAAACCACCTTTTAAACATACCACATAGACTGAAGATTAGAGAAAAATCAATCAGATGCTGTTTTATTGAAGCAGAGAGGAGCAAAGAAATTGATCAGTGCAATTTCTCAAAGATGTGTCCTCTTAGCAACCAGAAAAACCTTTGCAAAAGCCAACAGTAGTGTATTACGCTCTTCCAGTAGTAAACTAAAGTGAATAGCATTTGATTATACATAAAAAAGAAAAATAAATCAAGAATTCTACACTTCCCATGTTGTCTTCTGATAACTTCAAACAGACTTCTTGAATTCATACAGAAGAAATAAGTATCAGAGGCTAGAAACCACATTTAGTATGAAATTTACACCAAGTTCCTCTATCCAGCATTTTATTTATTGCTTGTTTTTCTTATTGACTAACCTTCAGATGCACCCAGTCAAAACAACTATCAAGCATAATGGCATAAAAGTAATTTAGAATCTCAGAATGTCAGCTTAATATATTGATTAGTATTAATTTCTGGAGTGGTTCAAAACCATGAGATTGGGGTTTTTTTTATAAAGTATTTATAATCATCATTCATCAGAAAGTGAATTCGTTGTAACCTCAGAGCAGAAACGCCATCATTTTGGAATTTGAGCCTCCTCACAGATACCCAAAGAAACTACTTCATGATACCAGCAAGCAAAAAGTTAGAAGCCTCCCTGAAATGTCTTATTAAATCTCCTCACCCCAATGAGACAAAAGAGAAAAATGACCAGTGCAAATAACAAGGCACACAATGTACACACCAAGTTTATCAATTGTAGTGATTAAGTCAGATGGAATAAACGAATCCAAGTCTGCATCCAGAATTCCAAGCGGATCCAGCTGAGCCACATGATGGCCACGGATCTGAAAAAGGGGGAAAGTGAGAGAAAAGAAAAATAATTAAAAAAAAAAATAAAAAATCACACTAACAAGAGTCAGACAAAAGGCAAAATCACTGATAATTTCTCCATAGTATGTGTATCAGCCATGAAGTCAAATCAGCAAACACCACTAATGTCACAAGAGAGTAATTTTTCAAGTTTTCCCATAAAAACAGGAAATAAGCATTATCTCTCAGGATAGGTACACTGCCTCTATTAAAAATTGCTGAATACACATTAGAACATTACCCTTATTTTGTCTGACGTGCAATTTTTACTTAGACTTCAGTGTAATTCCAATTAAGTAAACTACTAAGGATTGTACTGTAAATCTCTGAGTAAACTTAAAGAAACTGTGACCAGCCTATACATCCTGTCATTAGCTAATTCAGTCACTTTGTACTTTTTGCTGAATCCTCCTTTCCACACCTGCAGAAAGCTACAATACAGCATTGCTGACCTAAAAGACAGACTGGTAGTGAAGTTTATATTGGAAGCGAAGGGAGTTCTGCTGCACATCAGATAGCATTTATTTTCATTCATGAAATTTCAGGAATTTCATCTATGATGAAACTGACCTTCAAGACACCAAAGAATCAAAATTAAATGGGGAATTTAGCCAGTTTTCAGTACGACTGCTGTTAAGCACGACACAAGTTGCTTTAAACTAGTACTCTGTATTAACATATAACAGAAGAAATAACTAATTGATTCCAATAGAGCAATAAATCAAAGCCGTTTTTTTTAATATGTTGTCTTTTGTGTTTGATTCTTATATACCAAATTAGCTCATTAAAAGCTTTAGATTAATATATGAATATTTTCTTCTTTTTATATATATATTTTTTAAGGACAAATTCCAATCACTTGGGTAGAATTTCATTCACACTACTAGAATCCTAATTGCCCCTGAAAAAGACCTCGAACTGCAGTATTATTTATGAATTGCATCACACAGTAACAGAGTGTGATTAAAGTGTGGTTCATAGAGAAGCAACTTGTAAAAACACTATCCAAATGTTCTATATTTGCAGGTGAGTTCATAGCAAAATGTTTTCCACTCTAAGCAAACAGAACGGCGGCACCTTTTTTTAGAACCACCAGCCCTGTGAATTCAGCGTGGCCTCTGAGATTCTTTGCATCTCATGAATCATCAGTAATAAAACTCTGACAAGCCAAATGATGCCCTCGGCAACATCTGTGCCACCTCATTGTTTACAGCGGCACAAAGTCTATCTGACTGGAACTAAGCAAACAATTCTGTCTCAAGCATCATCAACAGGAAGGAATTCACCTCCCTAAGATACATCTGCTCTGCAGGACTAGTAGGAAGAGGAAGAAGATTAGCAAGAATGCCAAAGCCAGAAGAGCAAGTCAGTAAAGCGCTGTGCCGTTACACTCCAGGAGCAGCTTGGCACTAAACCAAAAAAGACAGTATTTTCCTTGATATTGTGTTATTTTTTAATAATTTCCACTTCTTTCACTGGATAGAGAAAATAGTGACAACTGTGAAAATCAGAGATCAACCTTGAAAAAATTTACACATGGAAGATTTGCATCAATTGCCATAGATTTGACTAAATGTTTAAGTACAAACTACCTGAAACTAGACTTTAAAATCGCATTTTCTAGATGCAGCTGAAAAAAAAAAAAAAGAAAAAAGAAAAAAAAAAGATTATTTTAATCTACAATATAAAAGAAGACTCAACAAATTAACTTATATAGACTAATTTTTGTTAAGCACACAAATTCACCAGAAAGCCTTCTTTCAGTGTGCCTCGTGCTCTGCATTAGAAAAAGCAATAGATTAACTGCCTTTTCGGAAGACCAGCTCACAAGACCACAAAGCAGTTTACCACAAAACCCATAAAATACTGACAGGCTTGAGAAATGAAAATTCTGTATCCTTCTCCATTTCATTTCATTATCAGGCAAAGGAAGGTCACAAATTGATTGTATCCCTTCAACACTGAATTCAGAGGGTATTAAATACCTTTTAAAAACAGCCGGTTGCCTTAGGTAATCCTCTTTCACTGTTTGAGGCAGACACATGGGTGCCTGCCATTTATACAGACATTTCTGTTCCATCACTTGAGCTGGACAGCACACGCTTTCAAATACAGGAAACAAAATGGCAATCCCCAAACTATTTCCAAGTAAATGGTGACAGAGCAACCAAATAGTCTCCAGTTTTCTCTAATATTTAAACAAATTTTTGCTACCACCAAAAGCAAATGAGCTGAAGCCGTTGTTTTCTACAGCTTATAAACAAATTTAATATATTCTTTATATTCACAAAGCTTTCTACTCTTACTTCTCTCCAACAGCTGGATTAACGTGGTTTGTACCTGAATCAATGGTAACAGTGCCATGTGTACAGAAAAAAAAAAAAACAAAAAAGTGTTTTAAAAAAGTTTCTTTTCTGTTCCGCTGATGATAGCAAACAGGAGTTTAAATTCTTAGCAAACAGGAGTTTAAATTCTTAGTGCTGGGCAGAACAGATGCGCTCAAGTCAAACTAGCAAACTTATTGGGAAGTTACATACTTTAAAAAAAATACACATTTTATTCAACATAGATGTACATGTTTAGTGGTTGGGTTTGGTTTTTTTTTGTTTCACGCTGTTTTTAAGCCTTTTCTTGAAATTGAGGTACTAAACACAAGTCAAAATAAGAGTGTTTAAACTTGTCTTACATTTAGAAAGCATCTAACAAAACCACTGTGTGATTTCCAAAATCAGGGCTGTGGGTAATCTGAATCCTGAGTTTGCTGAACCAGAGGAGCATCCCAATCTGAATCCAGGCCCTCAGGGTTCAGATACTGTGCAGGGAAGGAAAGTCTAGTTCCAGACATTTTGGATCAGAAGCAAGACAATAAGCAAGAGTTAAGACCAGAAGACAAACAAGACTACAAAAAGGAAGAAAAAGGTTGTTTGCAACTGAGAGGCCCTCTGAAAGCTACCCCAAGGTACACTTACTTGGTATGCCCTTATCAAAGACTGTACAGCAAGGTGATCTTCAACGAGCTTTTCAGCTTTACCCGGTGTCTGGGCCAGGCCATGGCTTTGAAGAAACGATGCCTTTCTTTCCAACTGATGTGGTAGATGGGAATCATATGCTTGGCCAGCATTAGCATTTCGGAAAAACAAATCCCAGGACTGGACATGTGTACAGAGAAGGAAAGAAGGAAAACCGATTACCTCAAATGAAAGTCTCAACCAAAAGCAGCTCCTTCGAGCTGCAAATGCCACCTCTCTACATTACAGTATTAAGTACCACTAACAGTCAGCAAAACCAGAGCACTTTAGATGTCCACATTTTGGTAGCAGCAACTGTGTGTTTCATTTACACAGAGCCCTTTTCACCTCACTTCTTACCCTGAGCTTGTTCAGTGGTAAACTCTCCAGCACACAAGAGTGCAAAGCATCTTTGTACATTATTCATTCACATAGCTCTTTTTAACTGTGATGTTTATTCAGGCAATCAGTAGTGGGTATGATATTATGCTGTTGGCAGAGAGGTATCAAGCCTATAAAACTGAAAACTTTAATAAATGAAATTAATCCATTCCTTTAATGACACTAAAAGAATTTATGATACTTCAAAGACACTCACTGAATATGCCAAATCAAAATTAGCCCTGTCTTTAAGAGCCTTTCTTGAAGAATTTGTTTAAAAGCACTTACAGCTTTTTTTGTTGTTGGTGGTGGTGGTGGTTGGTTGTTTTTTTTGAGTGAGGCTTTTAGTGTAAGATCCTTTCCTCTCTTACTTAGGTTACCTTACTATGAAAGAAATTATGGACCGTTTATTTCCATCTGTACTTTTACACAAGCCACTTCCTCCATATATGCCCAAATCTGGTTTTGCCTGAACTGTTTCCATTCTGATGAGGTGGTCACTGTCTCAGGTGAGAATGGTATTAGATGCTACCAGAGAGCAGCAGAAGGGGATAAAACATCCAAGATGCTTATACCCAACAAAGGAAAAAACCTGCACTAGCAGGGGACTAATCAATACTTGCGCTTAGCTTACAGTTTCCATCAAAGGAAATGAAAGGTCATAAAATACTTTGCTCAGTTTGGCTAATCTAGGAAAGAAAGGAAGCTATTTCAAAACTTAAAATCTTTGTGACTGGAATAGAAAAACTGAAAAAGCTAAATTTGTACAGTACATGTTCTTGACCCCAGCTGTGAGCTTGCAACTAATGCATTTCAAGGAACCAGTGCTAGAAGAGACAAAACGTAGATTTTTAAAATAATATTATTTAATATATTTATTAGAGAATAAACAAAAGAATTAAGGCAATGTAATACCAATGCTGCATGTCAGAAAAATATTTTTGAAATTCTTATTTCATTAGCAAAAAGTCTTCA
Organism: Pedionomus torquatus; assembly: GCA_013398155.1. Taxonomy (NCBI): domain Eukaryota; kingdom Metazoa; phylum Chordata; class Aves; order Charadriiformes; family Pedionomidae; genus Pedionomus; species Pedionomus torquatus. The sequence continues at coordinate 79,875 of VZRU01020293.1, read as the reverse complement.
TATTGAAATTTCTACAAGCTTTAAGGTCTTCAGAAACACTATGAGAAGGGCAGCATACAATCATCCAAACAGATGAGCCAAACATCAGCCAACTTTCCAAGTTTAGGTATGTAAGTAGAGGACCCACTATACCTGTAGGCAGGCACCTCATCATTAGCATAAAGCCTCTGCCCAAAAAATACTGTGCTTTAATGTACCTCCCTTACTTCTTTATTAATACAAAGCTGCATTGATACAAATAAAATAAACTTACTTAATTTAGCACCCTTACACTAACTTAAAGTCAGTGTAAGAGCTAAATTATCTAAACATAGCCTAACTTTAATATGCCATGACAAATTAAGCCAGACAGATCATGCCTGGTGGTCAATTCCAGACACACTGATGAAGAATTCATTCCTTCTCTTGTTTATGCCCATTTCCTATAGTCTCCTCACCTTGACACCTTTTTAGCCTCACTGAGGTTAGAAGGCTGAATTTACACAATATCCTACAAATGGTCTACAAGACTATTAGTGTAGCTGCATCTCCTCTGGTATTCTCTATACTCTTCTTACTCCTGTATTAAGAACAGTATTGTTATTCCATGCCTATACAGCAACTAGTCTGACAGTTTGCAGATCCCAGACAGTGAAAAACAGATACAATCTCTTTGTGTTACAATTAGGGCTACTTAGACTGGAGGGATTACTTTAGCAACACACAGTTATTAACTTTCATTAAATCAGGAAATTCCAAACACACATTTGGATCCATGACAAATCCAAAATCTGATATTCTTTCGAAGTTTTAATAAAGAATACACTTTGTTTATATTAGGGTTTCTTCCTCACTTTTTCCAATGCCATGACACATATACAATGACGATAATAATATAACTACTCCTTTGTTGAGTCAAAAGTTTTTCATTTAATGGTAAAGGTTACCATTAAAGCACATTTCCACAAAGAACTGAATATGTCTTCAGACAAGTGCTCTGCTAAGACAGTTGCTAACAAAATCCAAACAGACCTGCCCAACAAGCTACTTGTTTAAAGAGAATAAACATAGGACCCTTTATTCATGGAAACTCACAAATATAAAAAACTACCTTCAAAATGCTTACATCTGAAGATGCAGCCAGCTGGGACAGAAGGAACCCACACCATTTTTTTCTATCGCATTTTTGAACTTATTGATTTGTTGGGCAGGCTTGACATTTAATCAGAGGGGAGGGAAAATACATCATTTGGCTACAGAAAATTAGTTTTTTCTAGATACACATCCATCAAAGCCTTTACAAATTTCTATAGTGTCTTTCAAGATTGATACCGGATTATAGTCTTCAAGCCCTGTGTAACAGTGTCAGTCTTTGGCAACGACATTTGCGATGTGACTGAACAGACCAGTTTGGTCTCATGGCAAACCTGCAGGTTCTCACCTAAATTAGTGATGTTCTTTAAGGAAATAGTTGAGGAGTCTTATAATAGAAAAATACATCTGTGAAAAATAAACTACTGTAGTGATACATGATACACTTTTTTTTTTTCTGTCAGCAAATCTATATTGTAGTTAACCATTATTTTCTCAAGTAATGTAATACAATTCAAGTGATTCAGTGGCAATATTGTACTCATATAATAAAACAGTGTTGCACTTAGAATAACAAGTAACATATTAGTTATCTTGATGGTTTGGGTTTTTTCCTAGTGACATGACAATATTTTTCAACTGCAGTGAGGACAGTAAAGCCTCAGAAGACACATACTGAGCATCACTACATCATTTTAAAAAAGAGAAAAAGAGGCAAAGTCAAAACAAAACAAAAACCCCACACTTCTTCCAAGTACATAAACCAAGGAAGTGATTATACAATCACGGTAGAGCGGCTGCATACAGTATAGCATGGCAAGCGTTATGTAATCAATATCAAACCATGCAGTTTTGTAATTAATCTTGTGATAGTAATAACTGAGCCTTGTCAAGCTTCTCCCTTATGATCTATGGCCCTGACACTGTGTTTCAAGGAGAAATAATGATGCCTTCTTCAGAGCCCACATCATTTTGTTCTGATTGTTGTTTGGGCTACTCTAAGGATAGGAAATTCCAATGACAACAAAAAGTAGGAATTCACCAAGAACAGATTTGCAGAAAGAATACATGCTCCCATGGATATAAATGCATATTACATGATATATAACCATAGTATATACAGAAAAGAAAGATTCTTAGAAAAACCACTAGCACCATGAATATGCTCATTGGAATGTGACAGCCATATTTCAAACAGTTTTCAATAAGCATACATGGGAAGACAAGTCCAGTCAAATCTTCTGAGCCAGAAATATTTTGAGGAGTCTTGACTAATTGGAGTTTCTAAGTAAAAGCAACCAGAGTATGATTTTTAAAGTCCAGGAAAAACAAAGCTTTTCCATCTCATCAACTAGAAGAAAATACATCCCCTCTTATAAGAATGAGATATCCAAGGAGAAACTTGAGGAAAAATGAGAAATAAAGAAGAAAAAAGAGGAAATTCAATGTAACATGTAAATGCCTAGCAAAATTTGCTCTCTAAACCATGCTGGATGTACTGGATAAACAATGATATACGAGTGGCCTGCAGAGAGAGTCAAATTATTAACAGTACCATAATCATCATCACAGAAGCCATTGGTGTCTCTTGATGTTATTTTCCAACACTTCCACCACTTTCTGTTGTAGAATGACAAATTCACAACTTGCCTACAGTCAAACTAGAGCATGAATTTTTCTGTATTTTTAATAAAACAGGGTGAGCTTAATTCTCAACATTTTAAATCTGTTTTATTAAAACCCAAATAGAACAATTTCTATCAGCAAAAATCTTGGGTAGGTATTTACAGCTTTCAGGTGATGAAATGATATAGTTTTCAAGAAACAAAAAATTATGTTGATGAAACAAAGTAAAATTAACCAGCATTATTCTCCTCCCCCTCTTTTTTTCTGGGTTGTCAAAACCCTAATTATTTAGGCAAGAATAGCTGTAAAGTAATCCATGATGTCCATCAATCATAGTCTTTTAAGCCTCATAAACCAGGCACACAATGAAACTACTTCAGTTCATTAGTGTTGAAAGTACATTATACGCAGTTAACCTGGAAAAGAATTCACACATTTTTAAAATGCATCTTGAATTATCTGGGATACACTCCCTAGACCAAACCTGATCCACCAGTACATTTATATTCCTCTGTCGATTCACTTCTACAAATTTGTTGGTCACTGTTCCACCTGTCAGCTACATCGCCTTATCAGGAACAATCGCCTAACTGTGCCTAAACTGCCAGACGAATCGGGTAGTCTTTTAGTAGAGTTTCTAGCATTGCTGTCTACCCTCAAGTAGAAGCAAAATAACACGCAGGTGAGAATTTACCAGAAGTCTTTGCTTTTTGCTACGGCGTTTGCGTCGGGAAAGATTCCCGCCCGCGCAGAGGACGCGGCTGGCGCTCCGGCAGGGCTGACTGGGAGGTAGGCCCTGTCGTTCAGCACCATGGCCAGCTCTGGGTGTCGTTCAGCACCCCGGCCAGCTCCAGGAAGCTCGCAGCCCAGGAGGAAGTCTCAGTAACAGCATGGACAGGAGCCGCCCCTGCAGAAGGTCTCTTCAGTCCCCGGTTAGGTCCTGGGCCTTTTGTGTAACGCCTTATCTGCTACCTGAATAACATTCAGTCTTCAGAGCTGTCATTGCACGTCACCTTCCAACAAGACTGAATTCATATACAACATCAAAAAAAATCCAGCTACAAAACTGTGTTTTTTTAGTCACTTTTTTCTTTCCTCAACATGTGTCATTTCCTCATGCTCTAGATAGATTATCAGACCTAGAGCAACAACTTGTAAGTGACATTTTGATGCACGTGCCTCAAGAATAAAGGAACACGCAACTAGTTTGGTAAACACTTTGGGCACAATTTACATTATCTCTCTAGAAAGCAACCTGCCTGTCTTAAAATTTATCAGGCTTCTCATCAGCTTCTTAAGTTATTATACATGTATCATCATAAGAGAGCCTTCCTCGTCAGCAGAAAGCTTGTTAAGTCCATGCATTTTTCCCACAAGAAAGCATTCTGGCAATAGATTTAAAGTGAAAAAACAAACAGATGCATGTCACCCAGAGAGAGGGGGAGAAAGGCTGAAAAAAATACTTTTCATAATACTTAGAGCTTTTCTGACAATTTCAGACTCAGTTTTAAGGTTACAATTTCCACAGCTACCTAAAGGAAACTGAACATTCATCTTCTTCAGAAAGAAGTACTGACACAAACACTGTCCTGCTTTGAGGTAAAACAGAACTCATTTTCAGTAATTTTACTTTTCAGTTAAGTCTCTTCCAACTAACCACCTCTCTGAAATTAACTGCGTATTTTTCAGACAGAGTTGGCTTCCGGTAGATAATGTTTGCTGTTTATAGTTAATAAAAAGGAATCGTATGTAGAGAGGCTCCTGATTATGCTTATTAATATAATAACCAAGGTCAGCTAACTGTGTTAGGCATCAAGTTGTGTCAGAAGCAGAAAAGCTTGGAAGCGTTGCAGCTATGGGGAGGAGTGGACCAAACAGGTGACCCAAAACTGACCAACAGGGTGTTCCACCCCATCTGCCCATTCCATGCTCAGTATAAAAGCTGAGGGATCAAAGGGTCAGGCCTCTTTCTTCAATGCCCATTCCAAAGAGAACTCTGTCTGTCTGCCTTTGATCCCAATCTATGCATTCCTGATTCCAGATCCTAAGTTCAGCTTCCACCTGTCACTGACCAGTCTGGGATTTTCCCAGTGTCTGCCAGTGACATGATCACCATCCTGGCAGATCCTGGGTTTGCATATACTGTGTACATATTTCCTTATTTTTTATTATTATATTTTCTTTTCATTATTAATATTTCATTAAAGTAACTTAGCTTCTTTTCAACTCATAAATCTCTCCTTCTCTCATTTTTTCTCCTCTCCTGTGAAGGGAGATGCTCTCCCTTCTCTAAAGTGAGGTTAAAGAGAGCGTTTGTCGTTCAGTTTTAGTGGCAAGCCCAGCCCAAACCATGACAAATACACCCTCTGACACAACCTTATTACAATAAAGCAAAAAATGAAAAGTATTTTATTTCTTGGCTTTTCTTCCACGTGTAACTAATTACTTAACAGACTGCTTGAACAGTATTTCCATGGAGGAATGCTGGAAGTTTCTGAGCAGCTTACTATTTCTGGTCTGGACTTCTCATTCTTTCTGCTCATCTTACCACGCCTGCGGCTGCTCTGTACTTTTTCTGCTGCAATATCACATTTTACAACAATCAATATGTGGGAAATTAGTTTCACATTTTTTCTTTCATACAAGACCTTTTTCTGGACTTTTTATATAAAAAGTTAAAAAAGAAAAAAAAAAAAGATTCAACTCTTAACCTAATATTATTGTCTACAGTGAAGTTTTAGACTTACCTTATGTACACTTTTTGGGTTTTCAAGCCATGCATAATACATTTCCTCCACATAATTTGAATTACTCCCACTCAGGAATGGTTCTGAGGTTCCTGATGAAGCATACCGTTGGCTATGTACAAATACTCTTCTGGCTGTATCTTGCTTTTCCAGAAGTTTAATGCCATGCCACTTCAGCCTAGCTGCAAACAACTTCAGATGACTCATGTTTATTAGACAGAAGATCCAAGTCTATTAATAAAGACAAAACAAAATCTAATCAGAAAAAGAGCAAATTAATTGCAGATACAGTTCAGCCTCACAGCAAAAACCTAGGTTTATGGCTAAAGCACTCTTCAACAAAGCTCAGGCCTAGGCCTGCTCTCAAGACAGAGGCCACTCCATGACCGATTGCAGAGTTACACTTAGAGGAGTGAAGTGTCGCTAATGACCATCCCCACCTCACAGCTTCTGTAACTGGTAACATCATCCTGGTTCCTGAAGCAATCACGATACCACTTGTAACACAGATCCCCTGAGCCTCAGTTCCCTGGGAACAAATGGGTCTGCTAATCATTGACTTCTCTGGAGCTCTCGGCAACTGTAACTGCTGCCTCTCCTTGTAGAAAGCTGTGGCTTTCTTTTCTTTTACCAAGCAAAACTGGTGTAGGTTCAATGAACTGCATCAACCTCAATCGCAGTGGTTGAAAAAAGCCTGCTAGCTCAAATGTACGCTACAGATAATGGAGCTGACAAATAATTAAAAGTGTTAGTTAATTGTTTGTATTGACATTAACCTTCAACCAGAGTTATGCTGAGAAAAGGCTCAGTTTAATTTGCTTTCCTAACTAGCAATATTTATCTTGTCCTTCCAGTGACCCCTTACGAGCCTTTTAATAAGGAGAGTAGATTCTCTGTAATCTTGAACACAGTGAGAAAAACAAGTGTTGAATCCCGGGAATGCTGAACACCATCAGAGCCAGCAAAGGCAATCAAATCTCACCTTCAGAACAAAAAGAACAAATGCAGCTTACAATTAGAACAAAAAATAGTATAATCTTAATGCTGAAGTTGCTAAAATTGCAAAGGAATAGCAATACTGTGAAAAAAAATTATTAGTTTTGTTTTCACTTTAGAAATATTGGGAAAGCCACAAGAACATTAGTACTGGATACTAATTAAGAGGAAGAAAATTTCAGATTTAACTCTGAGGTGTCTCTCATTTGTTTAATGTTCACCTGGAGAAATAATTTATTTGGTCAGAAGGTAAAATACAAGTTTTCTGTTGTTTAGTGTGACTAGTTGAACAACTGCTAAAACCAAATGACAGCACTGAGCTGCCAAATGAACTTTAAGGTGTTTTAAAAACAACACTGTCATTTTCAGCCATAAATCAAATTTTATGTTATCTATTACATATAAAGATTATTTTATCTCTAAATCAAGAAGTAATAGGTACCTTAAGAAATCTGTATAAATGTTTTCTGTATGCTAATCCCATTACATTATTTTCTCACTGTTTTTTCTCTTTCTACTCTCTCTCAAAAAAATGAAATACACAGTTATAAAATTCTTAAATTTGTAAGGGACAAGAATAATCATATTTTTCATCATGAAATTTAAAAATTAATTCAATCTTAAAAAAGAAAAAAGGCTCCTAGTAAATAAAACAGTATTACTGCATGCTTTTCTCTGGCACCACATTTTTAACTTGATTTCTATTTTGAAGGCTGCTGACTGGATCCCCTTCCTAGTCACCAAGTTTAACCATATCACCCCAGCAATGAACTCTCCTTTATCACACCAAATTCCCTTGGTCTCCTCTTTGAAGACTTCTGTAACCTTTTCACTCTCATCCACTAGAAGATCTGATACCTACCTCATAACACCAGCTGCCATCATCCACTTACTGATTTTTCCAAACGAGTACTTATTCACACTCTCCACAATCCCCAGACACTTTGAAGGTATTCTCCCAAGACAGTATCACCAGAGTATACAATCCTCCTTTAAGCCTACCAAAGCCCCAAAACCTCAAAACCACGTGCTCTTCTCTCTTCATCAGGCATTTTCAGTAAATTGGCAATGGTTAAGCTAATGGTATGCTGAATCCCCTATACATTAGCATTATTTTCTATCTACCTATATTCACTTGTCATTTCCATTTTCACAGATTCAAAGCTTATTACAACATATTTAAAATACAACAGCACTCAAAAACACACTGTAATGTAACATGATGTAATTTTGCAAAATCTAGTAATATTTCAATACATTATAACATTAAAAACTGAGAGGCTGCCACGGCTCTTAAGACTTTGTCTGTGACCATTCTGATAGAAATTATTATTCCATCTATCTTATTCCCTGCAAATCCCATCCTCTATTATGAAGCTTCTGCACAGATACCTGACGGTTGGATACGCATTCCTAAAGGACTGGCCACCCTCATTTAAAGTACTTAGGAAACACCTTCAAGAGAAATGAATGAGCAGAACATTTTTCTCAGTTTATCATACTACAGCAGCAAGCTTCTTAAGTACAGGTAACTTTACACTCTTTTTTCCTGATATGTCTGCCTGTAGAATGGGAGAGCTGGAGAGGGATTCTGTCAGGAAGTGCAGTGATAGGACAAGGGGTAATAGTATTAAACTAGAAGAGGAGAGATTTAGATTAGATATTAGGAAGAAATCCTTTCCTGTGAGGGTGGTGAGGCACTGGAACAGGTTGCCCAGAGAAGTTGTGGCTGCCCCATCCCTGGAGGTGTTTAAGGCCAGGCTGGATGGGGCTTTGAGCAACCTGGTGTGGTGGGAGGTGTCCCTGCCCATGGCAGGAAGGTTGGAACTGGATGAGCTTTGAGGTCCCTTCCAACTCTAACCATTCTATGATCTTTCTCCTAGCAGTTAGCAAAGAATGCATAGCAAAAGAACAACATTTTGTCATGGAGATTTGAAAACACATATGAATGACATAACAGTAACAAAAAGCTTATAAGTGGTACTAGTCACTTCCCTCCAGTTCCATTTAAGATTTCAAAATGGAGTAAGAGTCATACTTTGAGCTGTAACTACTGAATACACCATCTATAAGAGTGGATATGGGCTATGTCAATCCTGTGAAGACATGAAGGTCATGGGTAAAGAAAACTGTTATCACATATGTTACTCCCACCTTATGAAATAATGACTTCATTTTTATGTAGGTATGAAATAGAAATGGACAAAGCCACCAACTGTGTAATTCCAGTCAGTTTTCAACTACAGATTAATTTCACTCAGCAGAACTGACTTCTCCCTAGTTCTTCCTTTCACACACACCGCTCTTAAGTGGATGTCAGCTGTCAGCAGCAAAACAAATCGGAGACCACCAGCATGATCATAGACCATTCCAGCCCACTCAACCTTGAGACTGTCAGTCAAAAATCAGCACACAGGACAGCAGGCAGAAGTCAAAAATAGTTAGGATTGTTCCACACCGCTATGTCTCCTAAATCAACCCTGAAATAAAAACAGTGATTAGCAAGGAATCAAGCTGAGCTAAGAGCAACCTAAAGGAAGATATTAATTAACTCTCTACCGGAGGTCAAAAATAAGAAAGGAGCAGTGAACCAAAAGAATAACCTGATATTTAATGCACCAAAGCACCCTTAAAATGGTGGAAGTAAATGAAAGCCCTAAGCAGTCAAAAATTTCTGCAGATGTTCTGCAGTACAGCATATGTGTCTCAAGCTCCAAGCTAGCTTTCACCTTGGCACTTTCAACTCTAGAAATGACCTAACATCATGGACGGTCTTCTGAGTTATTCTACACAGATATCCAAACGGTAATAGAAGCCTATGAAAAAGAGACAGCAAGACACTTCCGATAGCTAGATTTTTTTTTTTTTTTCCCCAAGATCACTTCATACATAAATACATTGCACAGGCTACTATCATATGAAACAATATTCTCCTGGTATTGCCAGTACCGTTAACAAGCTTCTTAACACATACATGAAGTCTTGCTACCAATGCTAAATGTTCTTTTTGCTCTGCAGAAGTAGTCATTAATACATCTAATCTGTATTTCTCCAAAATATTTCTTCGTTCACTATCATGGTCATTTTCACTTCTATTCCCAGTACAACTCAGTCCTAAGGCTCTTCTAAAGATTGAATAATTCTAATAAAACAAGGCTGATGGCAGGGAAAGAAAAGGATGATGATAATAAAGTATCTTCAAAAGCCTGTCATGGATAACTGAAAGTAGAGAGGCATTGAATATTCTTATCAAATAAGGCTACTTCAGAAATATATACCCTCCATGTTATAAATGTCTCTTTTCCTTCCAGCACAGACATGCTGAACTGTATAAAGAAGCACAATTCTCCATCCAAAAAGTTGACCTGGAGGAAATTTACAAGCCGTGCGTTCCCCACACAACACACACTGTGAGTCTTGGGCAATGGTGGCATCTCCATGCAATGAAAGTTCCCAATACACCGCTCTCCTCAGAAGAAAAAACGCGTTTAGTGGGTACCAAAGAGATAACATTACCACAGGCTGTCAGCTACCAAAACGCTGTCCAAGGGCAAGGGGGAGATATCTGGAAGGGGTCGGTTTTATCATTCTGCCCCTTCCCATAACGCAAGGACGCATCCTCCCACGGCCACCTGGCAACACCTTGCTACACCGGCGTCCTGGTCGCCTTGGCCAGAGCCAGAGGCCGGAGCCAGTGAAGACGTTAAAGCGGTCGCAGCCACGAGAGTGCTGAGGTACCGCTAGGGCCGGCCCGGCCGGTCTCCGCCGTTCCCCCAGCCCTCAGCAGCGGCTCCCCGCCGGCAGCCCGCGCTTCGGAGCCCGGACCGACCCCACAGCAAAGCAGCCGCAGACGCTGCGGGGCCTGCACCGGGGGCTGGTCACCCCGACCGCCCGGTACGCTTACATGGGCCGGGCTGGGCCTGACCG
>VZRU01020293.1:0-69446 GCA_013398155.1 Pedionomus torquatus | reverse complement strand
TCCACCGGGCCCACCGTCCCCCACCCCTTGCCGGTGCTGACAGACCTGGGGGGGCGGGGAGGCTCCAGCTCGTCCGTAGGCACCGGCACCGNGGGCGCCATTTTAGGGTCGACGCTCGCCCAAATTCTGGGGCCTATATCTCGGCTCTGGTGTGCTCCAGTGAGGTGTTGCTGGAGGGGTGGGGCCGTGTGAGCTTTGTCAGCTTCAACAAGGCCAAGCGCACCTTGCAACAGCCGGTATCGATACAGGCTGGGGCCGAAGGGACTGAGCAGCCCTGCCGAGGGGACGCTGGTGGGTGGCAAGCGGGACGGGAGTCAGCGGTATGTGGGCAGAGCTCAAAAGGCCAGGTGTGTCCTTGCCCACATCACAAGAAACGCGGCCAGGAGGTGGAAGAAAGTGACACTGCCCCGCTGCTCCACTGAGACCCCACCTGGAGCGCTGCATCCAGCTCAGGTGGGGCCCTCAGCACAGGAAACACGTGGACCTGTTGGATGGGGCCCAGAGGAGGCCCACAAAAACGTCCAGAGGCCTGGAGCACCCCTCCTGTGAGGACAGGCTGAGAGAGTTGGGGTTCTTCAGCCTGGAGAAGGGCCCAGCCTTCCAGTACATAAAGGGGACTTAGCAGACAAATGGCCCTTTTTAGCAGGGCCTGTTGCAATAGGACAAGGGGTAACAGTTTTAAACGAAAAGCAAACATTTAGACTAGACAGAAGGAAGAAAGATTTTGCAATGAGGGTGGTGAAACCCCTGCATGTGTTGCCCAGAGAGGTGCTAGGTGCACCACGCCTGGAAACACGCTAGGTCAGGTTGGATGGGGCTCTGAGCAACCTGATCTAGTTGAAGGTGTCCCTGCTCATTGCAGGGGGTTTGGGCTAGATGACTTTTGAAGGTCTCTTCTAAGCCAAACTGTTCTGTGATTCCTGGAAGCCCTGTGGTTGCTCTGGTCATCTCTTGTGTCCAGTGAAAGCGTTGCTGTGCTGGACACTACCCCAGCTGGGGTGTGCGACACTGTGGTAGGGCCATCTTCCGTGGGGTGTCCACGACAGCAGATCTACCTGGCATGAATGAAAACAGGATAACATGAACATCTGTCTGCAAGATTTCTAAGTGATTGTCAAGAAAACCTGTGACAGAAGCAGAAACCTTTGCACAGAGCGAGGTATGGCAGGGACATAAAAGGTTATCCTGGCCTTGAAGACAGTGTGCTATGCTTTCCTCACATCAATCTTCAGGCCTCTAAAGATACCAACACAAAGAAAGTAATTGCACTTGACATTAATGGCAGAGGACAGCATTAAACATTATGGGTACGGAGAAAGTCCTTTGGTGCTCCCTGCCCAACAGTTTTCATTAAAAACTAGCTGTGAAGGGAACACAGAAGGGAAATACATCTAAAGGACAAATTGTTCATACAACTCCTGCACGAGAATGACTGGAAGTTTAATACAAGAGATGTAAAATGTTCCAAGGAACCTATACTTTTGCTCCAAAATTTGTACATAAAGTAGACTGAAAATAGTAGACTGACAAAATTATTGAACTACATTTGGGGCATTTTTTTTTAGTAAGTTACGGTGCCAGCTTATGTGGTCAAATATAAAATGCAAAACAATACAATTTTATGTTGCTGGCAGAATTTTTATTTATGTCTTCCAAGTCCTCTTCTGTCCTGGATGTCTTCAAATTACAAATGTCTATCCATTTTCTATAATAATTCACAGCATGACACATTTGTTATTTGCCTACTCCTAATCAAGTTACCCTATACATACAACCAAGGTCAATCATCTCTACAGACACTAAAATTGGTATTTCAGGTGACTATTGACACCATCATATAATCACCAATGTTTGATAATTTTCTGAGTAAATGACAAGATAGAAATAACAGAAAAACTGGGCACACCTTTAAAGGAGGGAGGAGAGGTGAAGAGCTACAATTGGTTTTCTGCTAAGGGTGTACTGCAAAAATGAGTTTATCATGGTCAGGTGGGCAGAAATGAAATGTAAAAATCTTACGAAGGAACAGAACAGGCTTCATCTAGAGCTTCATTGCCTAATGGTCACACAGGTTTTCATGAGGCTTATTGGTTATTACAGTTGTTGATTAGGGTACAGTTAATTTATTCTAGATATAAAAAGAAGTAAATTCTCACATCAATAGATCAAAAGCCTTATTATCATCGCCACAGTTTTCCTAGCAGGTGTGTGTCTTCAATAAATTGATGAACACCAGGAAGTGAAGGTGTGAATGATGTTGCATTAACGCTTTTGTGCTACAGTATTTAGTGCAGGGAGGAGCTGGCTGGGAGGGGTGGCAGAGGGAGCATGGCAGGACACCGGTCCCAGGGATGGTGCTGCTGGTGAGCTCGTCACCACTGCAAAATGAAACACCTGCTGAACTGGTTACTTGGAGCTTGCCAGATGCTGGTTGAGCCTTCTGGCAAGTGCTGAAATATTGTTAGATGCTGCAGCTACTAATTGAGTTTTAGCCTTATTATGAGCAGACAGAAGCCATCTTTAGAGCAATCATGTTATGCTGACTGAACATCGATTCAATTACAAATCACAGTGAGGACAAGCAGACCTCCCCTCTTTCAGGGGGAAATGCACACGTCAACTCCAACTTTGAATACCATTGCAGTCATCAGGGTAAATATGCTTGGATAGACACTAAGATACTACAGTGTGTTTAAGTGCTTATGCTGTTCCCTAGAGCCTTTGTCCTTATTTATGTTCTCTTTTTTTCTGTTTTTTTTTTTTTTTTTCTTCCTCAATTCTTCACACAGTGGCAATTTAGGTGCTTGAAACAGCAGAATTCTGGTTTGTTGTGCTTTGGAGTAACATACAGTATTTATTTTAACTGGATTTGCCTTCCACTTCTTCCATTCTGCTTTCGTTGCCTGCCCCACCAGCTCTTGCGTTGCCTTACCGCTGCTGGTTTTCCTTCATTTGGTGTCACTTTGCCACCCTTCTGCGCTTCCTGAGCCATACCTTCTTGCCACTCATCTGTTTGCTCTCCAGTGAGGCCCTGTGATGGCCAATCAGCTATTTTCTCATGAATTCTGTTCTAAGTCTTAAAATTTCCAATTGCAGTTCCCATGTGTTAGTCCACTTGTATGCTTATCTCTCCCTCCCACCACCCAAAGGAAGATACGTACACTGGCTTTGCTTCCTGCTGAACTATCGCACTTGGAAGTTGGCTGGAATGAAAGTCCATCAGTGGAATGAAAACTTAGAAAAACTGGAATTTGTAGCAAAGGCAGAGCCAAGTTTGCCAGCTTGCTTATCATAGTTCTCATGCCAACTCTGCACTTAAAAAGCATTACGTGTTAGAGAAGTTTTGCACTGGATAAATTGTGTAACACAGGATAGTCACAACAACACCCTTGAACTGGAAGTCAGATGTGAAATTGTCTACTGCATTAAAAGACACACTGCTTCACCATGATTTATTTTTCTATTTGTCCTTATTTTCTCTAGCACGTCGGTGTTACCCTGCCATGCTTTCTCACTTAACTCAGGCTCGAGTTCACAAAACTAGAACCAACCTATTTGAACAAAGCAAAGCACATCTGAACGAAACTAGAACCAAGCTGGTTTTGGAAACACACTGTCTTGTGCACGGGAGGGCACAGTGTGACCCATGGTTTGTTCCATGGTATGGCATTGCGTGACTCTCTAATGCCTTGCCTCTGTCTTCCCTTGGTTTTGGTACATCGGTTTCCCTTGCCGGATCAGCAGCTACTTGCAATCAGCATCACGGTTCCTGTGGTTAATTGCTTCACACAACTCCCTCTCTAACACAGCATGGCTTCTCAGTGGGCTTGTTTCTTCAAAGGGTAATCTCATAGGAGGTGGTCTGGATACAGGATTACTCATAGAAGGACAATCTCATTAATAGCTTCCCCTCCTGAGATAGATATATTTATGTATTTTTGGCAACTCTTCATTGTTATTGGTAATGTAATTCCACTAGAGATGATGTTTACCAGAAGTTCTCTCCAAACACAGAAACTCCATTTTACTTCATTTCCCAACGTCTTTATTACACATGAAGACTACAAACTAACATAGATTCAAATCTAAAGTATCAGCTCTTCTTAAAGGAAGAACTTGGCAGCGGTAAAGCATCATCTCACCTTCAGCCTAACGTTAAAGGCAGTGAATATCCTTTGGGGCTCTAGTCATTAGGCTCATTTAACGTTTAAATCTCAGATTTAAAATACTTAGACCATCCTAGACCAAATATGTTGAATGAATGGTTTGGTCTGTTTTCAAAGGTAGGGATTTTGGGTTTTGCTGCTTTTTCTCGGTGGACATTTCAAATAAATGCTACAAAACTTTTAAAATCCCTGTGAACAGTAGCAGAGTAATGGGATTTGCACTAGTTCTTTGTACAACATTTTCTCCTCCTTTTCTGCAGCACTCTCAGTTGGAGTATGCTGAAATTATTTGGCAGGCACCTCCTCTGTCAGACACAGGAGCCTGTCCTGGGCAGGGTACATCACCTGGAGTGGACATAGCTGCTTTTACCCGTCTCCCCAGCAGTGTTGTACTTCTCAGGCAGCTCACACAGGAGGGTAACCACAAATTCTTACTTCAGGCCACAAGAGGCACAGTGAAGATTGTTATCCTGTCAGCCCAGCACCCTCTGCTGTCATTGTGTTCCAAGCATCTTATGATTTGTACCGATTTCACAACAGAAGTTGTGCCAGATCTAAGGTTAGGCATTCAGTCGTTATTTAGTCAACAGAAAAATTCATGTTGATAGTTTTATATGGATGACATCTATCTTGGTTTTAATTATTCTCTATTCTAAAATTTCAGGCTGTACTGCTCAGGAGAAAACAGTTGCTTAGAAGTACAGAGTGTCTTATTGGAAGACCAAGATCATCAAAGATTGCTTCTCAACTGATTCTCACCAACAGGTTATTTTCAAGTTACTTTATTTTTCAAACATACTCCTGGGTAGAAGCAATGCAGAACCCCATTTGTCTGACCATGGATCCACAAGAGAGACAAAAGAGCCAAATAAAAAAACTTCTCACTGGCTGTTTCACACAACTGTGCTAATAATTTAGCCTGCTTCAACTATAAGAACAAAAGCAACTCTTGCTGTAATTATTTCACTGCTATCTCATTATA
Source organism: Pedionomus torquatus (assembly GCA_013398155.1). Lineage (NCBI taxonomy): Eukaryota > Metazoa > Chordata > Aves > Charadriiformes > Pedionomidae > Pedionomus > Pedionomus torquatus. Next base: position 64,298 of record VZRU01020293.1, on the reverse strand, counting down.
TTATCATTAAAATCTCAGAGTAAACAAAGAACTACAGCATATACAAAGCAGCAAGTCAATAAGAGGGTCAGGGATTAGGTTAGGGAGGAACACTAGTATACGGTGTTTATTTTAGCTGCCAAATAATGAATTCATGTTGAAATTAGCAACAGTGCTAAATTTGATTTGTCCTAGTATTGTAATGGGAAGTTAGTACTTTGGCAGCACAAAGTCTTCCCACCACTGACACTGCAAAAGAGCTTACCAGCATTTGGCATGGTGATGATGAACAAAGCACTGCCAAATGCCTTTTCCTTACCCAAGAAAGGATTAAAAATACTGCTTTTTCTATTTCACTAGTGGATTAGGAGAAAACTGCTGTATATTTGCAGGTGTTTCATAAAAGAATTCTAAAAAAAAAAATGAAAAATCCTTACTTTTGATAGCTTTCTTTTAGCTACATCTACAAGACACTGCATTTGTTTAGATTGTTCCTCTAGGTGAAAATAAAACATAAAGGTACCCTGATGTCATCATACTCAACTGGAAAATTATCCTCGTCTCTTATTCTGTACCACTGGCTGTGCTTTCTTCAGGAGGATCTATTTTGAATTTTAATGCTAGTTATCCTGATGAGGGAATGTGTAATTATCGTCTCACTTCTTTCATTTGGAAGAAAATAAATAAGGCAAGACAGTTCTCCCATCAGTTAGAACTTCTGGGGTACCTGAGATTTGTCACTCTCCCTGGGAGTAGGATTTGCTAATGAAGCTTTCACAGTGGCGGTGTCTGATTGTAATTGCTGAAAGGTGGCTCTTGAAGAGGTTTATTTGCACTAATCAACACCATGTTGTGCCTCAAAGCTAGAGTTCCCTTAGATGCACTGTCCCTACCAAGTTATTCTGCAGTAACTAAACAGGCTTTTCTGTTTACTTCTGTTCTGGCGCCGTATCTGTTGTGTTAATGGGATCCTTTGAAGTTGCTCTCCAAACCTGTTGTACAGTTAAAACTTCATAATTTCTTTCTAACACTTTCTTCCTGCAGCCCCCAACCCCTTCTCCTCTGGTGCCTGTGCTGAAGGGACCTTCAGCAAAAGTGTTAATGTGAAAAACGCAAGTGCTCAGGGGTGGGCTGTAAATATTGAATCTATTACATGCAGAGTAACAATGATTTTCCTGAGGGTGGCTGTTTAGAAACATTACATTCCCAGGGCTGGACGCAGCTGGACAGTATTAGAGTGATTCTTGTTCCCAGCTGAAGCAGCTCTACGCTTACCTCAATTTTTTTGTTGCCTGTGTTTTACTGTACAATTGTTCTCCAGTAAAGTGGAAAATAGTCTGAGCATCTCAAGTTGCCACGGTGAGCTTACTCTTCATGCTTCACACAGACTGTGGATCCGTTGGCAGCCACCATATCGCAGAATAGATTTTCTGAAAAATAATGTCAGCGTTGCAGGAAAAATGCAAGAGCTTACCCCAAACTTACCCCCGGTATGTTGTTTTGTGCTTGTTTTATCAGCTCGGAACAAATTGTTCTAACTTTATTCTAAGTTCCTTTCAGGGCAGATTTCTGTACAATTCAGGCTGACACAGGTCCTCCTAAGCTACAAAATCTTCACCCATTGATGCTGAGCGCATTGGGTCATATTAATGCTTATTAACACGAGGCAGTTGTGGTGCTCAGGACAGGACACATCATCATAGGGGTGTCCAGTTCTTGAGTTTTCTCTGCAGGCTGCTTACCAAGAGGTGTCTGCATGGAGTTTGTTTCACTAACATGAAAGCAGTATTACTACAGCTCCATTTTGAGAAACATGAAATCCTAGACTAATTAATCTTAATATCATCTTTAATGCACAGTATCCTACACGAAAAACAGCATCATTAAGTGAAAGGCCAAACGCGCAGTGAGATGAGTTTTGGATTGTAATGTTGCTAGGTTTGGATTTTTAGCACTATTGCTGTGGCAGACTAAGGCAATTACAGATGTTGCCTTAACGAACAGACCTTTCCTGCATAGACCCATTTCCCTGGATGTGCTCAGTGCCTGCGGAAGGCTGTCACTGAAGCCAATTAAAGAAAAAAATTGAAAACTCCATAGAGGTGTTAGGAAAGTGAGAAATAAATCCTACCTGTCATTTCTTTCTCAATCCAGCTAGCAAAATCATTGTCCTCACTCATTACCACCCTTGCACGCTGTGGCAAGGGAAGGATCTAGCTCTGAAGAGCAAGGATTGCATGTCACTTTGGGGGCTGTGATTAGCCCAAGTCTTAAGTAAATGAGTTTGAAGCTGACAGTTCACTCAATACTCTAAAGCCGCTAAGCATAGCCGGCACACATTGTCACCACGGGTGCTCTGCGTGCGACAGAGGCTTAGCGGGAGCGAGCCGGGAGGCTGAATTATGATTCCTCTTGCAGACAGGGTGAACCTTTCGGGGTGAGGCTGAGATCATCGGCTAGACACGGCTGAGGAGCCAAGCGAGCGGCAGTGAGGCCAGCAGAGCATAACAGAGATAGAAAGTAAGCAGTGCGGTAAACAGAGCAACTTTCACAAGGAATTAACACCTTCCCAAGCGTGGGACAGCACACGTGGGTTTCACCCACCAGGTCTGTGGCACTCATGTGTTTTACCTCTGTAAGGAAAAGGTGCTGCCTGTGTCTGCTGGACACTGAGCGAGGAACCTGTGCACGTCCCTCACCTCCTCCTGCCTCATTCTTTCCCTCAGCCCACTACTGAGAATTTCCCCCACATGGAGCTGTTCTGAATATTCACTTTTGGAAATATGTAGAGATACAAACTATTAAATACAACATTAGGATACTTTGGCCACTACTTGCAGTAGTCTTACCCCTAGAGAAATACTAAGGCGGCAGAGAATCCCCGGCAGTACTTGTTTCAAGGTGCCGGTCGTGGTGACCCATCCCTTCCTGTGCACGCCACTCAATAAAACATTGCCCAAATATTACCAGAGATCAGAACCCAAAGCCAAATTTAACTCCCTTAAGTCATAGCTCTGTGAGGTCATTGCCACATAAATTTTCAGAACAGCAAAGCCTTCCCCTGCTCATTTAAGTGTATAAATACATTCTTTTGGTCATAGCCTAAACATTTTTCATGGGTAGAGTTTTACACGGATCTGCTAGGAGATTTTACTAGGCTGTAGCAGAAACCATCTTTAAGTAATTTATTAACATTTTGAGGCTGAAGGTCACATGTAATCAAGATTTGAGGCAAAAAGAGGGGGATGCTTGTTTAAATCAAACAGGCGCTTGCTTAGCCTTGAAGCCCTTCAAACTGCTGGGGCCAGAAAGCTTTCCTAGCAAGGAAAGGAGGTTCCTGTTGTCAATCAGGGTAGCAAAACCCTCCCAAAACCGACATGCAGAAGGGTGCAGGTTCACCTGAGTGTTTCCAGCTTTCGCATGCCAATGACTGACAAATAAATGTAAGACTTCAAAAACTTTTTAAAAAACAACCAAAAAAAAAGCCAGTCAAAAGATTTAGAGCCCCAGATACTGAAGTCAGATGAATTTAGGAGGTACTTTGTTGTCATTAAAAACATCTAGTCCTCGTGATTGCCTGCAATCAAACTGTCAAGTCTCAGATGGGTAGGGAGGGGGAAAGCTTTGAATCTGTTGCATTTTAAATTTAATCTGCTGGGTTTGGCTGCTAGTTTTTGTGTATATGGAATTGGCAAAATGATGGAGCAAATCAATCAGTAGGTCTTTTTTTCCTCATGAATGGTCATCACCAACATTAAAGTTTAAATGCCACTTAGCCGAGATTTACAACGTGGAAGAGTTAGAAACCTCCTTTTCTCAAAGTTAGGTACATTCAGTTCTTGCCCAAAAGACACCGAGTATTTTGTGTTTTATTTTACTTTTCTACTCAAAGTGCAAAAGTTTTGATTTTCCACAGACTGTGGAATCAAACATCCCTCATTCCTGACCCACATTTGCTGTGGGTCAAGTAATTATGAATGAAAATGCCACTTTGTTTATATGAGTGCCATTTATGACAGAGATTAAGTTATGAAATCTGTACTCATGGCATCTTATTAATACTATTCTGCTGTAAAATTCCTCAGGCAACAGGCAAAGTAATGACTTAAAACTGCAACAGGGTAATTACCTTACAATGCAGGCATTTTGAAGACAGAATTAGCTCTGGATTTGAAAATACAATTTTTTTAGGACCTTATCCTCGGTATAAAAGGGTGCAAAATACTTACAATTACCTTAATTTATTTCCATGACATTTCAGTTTAGATCCAATCAATTCATAGTACATTAAGGAAAATCTTGTCATTATTCAATAACAGGATTTAGCTATTCAAAGCAATTTTCTTAACCTTTAATTTTGAAAAGGTAAGTCTTCAAATCTTAGCAAAATTAACTTCGTGCTGTGGTGAAACACTTTAATCTATATAGTATCTTTATTGCATCTGGTGTGCCAAGGTGCTTTGATTAATGAAATCAATTAGCAAATTCAGCACTTCCCTTCAACTTCCAGCCCCAAATCCCAGTGTCAGGGGAGTGATGTCCTCACAGACATCAGGGTGTGCAAGAAGGTTCTTCTGAAGCACCTCTGAAGCTGACTAGATAAAATACATCTAAATCTTAAGTGGGCGTTCTTCAAAATTAATTTATTTGATTTACCTTCCTCTGCTTTCAAATGGAGGTAAACAAAATTTCTTTCTGCCTCGTGATAATCCACACTAACGTCACAGTTCAAAACCACTGCCCCTTTGTAGGGAACACCTGATGTGGAAATAGCACAACAAATTCAACAAATTGATTTCCTTTACAAGCGGAGCAAGGCAAACTCCCTTTTACTGCTTTTCATCCTTGTCTGTCCTGCAAAACCAAGGCATGCCAGAGGGGACACCCTGCCCTCTGGTTACCTGGACTCAGTTTCTCACTTACCCAGTTTTTGGTGATTATTGCAAAGGAGACAGCAGCTACTCAGGGCCATTAACATGGGAACCTTGTTACCAATGAAGACACACAAGCTCATGGAAGTGTTTCACTGGAGACCTACCTTCTGGTGTTCCAGCTACGCAAAGCAAAATAACTTGACCTAACAAGGCAGCCGTTTTCTGTTTTCAGAAAAACATCTCCTTTTTTTTTAATACCCCTCTTTTTTCCCTCTCCTGTAAGCGAAGCAAGACTACAATCAGCAGCCATCAGGACAGCTTTTCACAAACGAAAAACATTAATCAAACAGTCACCCAAGGAAACCCATACAGGTATGTATTTTTGGACACCAACACGTAGGAAATGGCAACACAGAAACGAAAATCAATTGTCTCCCTAAAGTGTTTTCTGCCCTCTTTAAAAAGATCTGCAAAGTAAAGGCTAAACAGAAAAGCAACCTCTGCCCTCTAACTGGTCTTGGTAATGATTGCTGAGAGAACTGAAGTGTTATATTTGGAGAGCATAAGTATAGCAGATTCCTGTAATAAATTCAAAAATGTTTAAGTTTTACCCTGATTCTGCCTTTGTTTTCCTGGTTGTTTTTTGTTTTGTTTTGAGGTTGGAGGTTTTTTTTTGTTTTGCTTTGTTTTTTGTTTTTTTTTTTGTTTTTTTTTTAATAGGTACTATTAGCAATTTCAGAGAAAAAACGTAACTGTCCCCCAACAACCAAAATTATTTTCAATCTATCTCCACAAAGTCAGTTTAAAAGAAAGGTGAAAACAGTGGCTTGTAGTGACAAGATTGTGACTTTCCCCTTTTGCCTCTTAACACACACCTCCACCCTAAAAGTGAGATGTCAGATGGTCCCTAGCCATCAGAGAGCACATCCAGCCAAGACTTAGAGAGGGTTAATTTCTCTCACACTCCAGACTAGAGCGTTCCTAATGGAAATGGCAGTTTACACAAAAGCTAGCAAACATTGTACTACCAGGCAAAAATTACTATGAAAGCCTTTAACCCTTAGCTAAGGTCAGGCATACTAAAAAAGTGATGACATAAGGAGACATTAAAACAGTTTGTGATTTGTCATAACTGCCTTCCTAGAAAAATACCCTTCAGAATTGAAGTTTGACATCTGTGTGGGGACAGTGATTAAATGCTAATGCACATGCAGTGACAGGACAAAGAGGAAACGGGCACAAACTCAAACATAAAATGTTCCATCTAAGTATGAGGAGGAACTTCCTTACTTTGAGGGTGTCAGAGCACTGGAACAGGCTGTCCAGAGAGGTGGTGAAGTCTCCATCTCTGGAGACGTTCAAAACCCATCTGGACAAGTTCCTGTGCAACCTGCTTCGGGTAGACCTGCTTTGGTAGGAGGGTTGGACTAAATGATCTCCAGAGGTCCCCTCCCAAGCCCGTATCATCCTGTGATTCTGTGGTATGTGTGTCTTGCATCCAAACTAGTAGCATCTTGTGTGGCACGATGTTCTGTTTCTTAGTAACTTGAAACACGGACTTCAAAAACATACCTGCTCCACTGGTTTCTCCTCCCTTCCCGGTTAGTGAATGCAGGTTTTATCAGTGGAGAATCTCACTTTAATAATACTAATTGCAAACAGAAGTAGCTATAATATATATATGAATTCTTAATTCCAAGCAGTTGTAGAAGGCATCTCTTTAAAGAACAAAAAAAGCCATTACTGAACCGGGCCTTCCAAGTGAATGTGACTGAGGAGAGGGTAGATAAAGCGCGCAAAGGGCAGGTGCAGGTACCTGTGCAGGGCAGGTTGGCCGGTAGGTCGTTACCTGTGTGTTTCCTGAACTCTCCAAGAGGACACTTACACAAACCAACATTTACAACTCGGGGCAGAGAGATTACTTTTCAGTAACCTTTACCTAATCAAAGTTTACCATTTTATACCCAGTGAAGAAATCCCCTTGTTGCATTCCATCACTCTGAGAACTTGAACTAAGTGGCCCTCTTAGGTACTTGAAAAGGAAAAAAAAAAGGGGGGTAACAAATCTCCCCTTCTTATTATCACTTGTTCAATTTACTATTAAAAAACCCCAACAAAACACAAACCCCTGTGCTTTTCTTGTTGTTACCTGGCAGATCAGCTATGGAAAGGATTTTCAGTGCAACCCATTGTGCATTTGATCTGGAGAAGAGCTGCGTGTAAAGGCATGAGGCACGTGAACTGTGGATCCCAGCCAGCGTGCTCAGACTATAGGGACAGCGCAGTCTCTCTATTGTGCACAGGCTCCACTGTCCGCTGCTACTAGATTTACAGCTAATTAACTGTGTATTAATGATCTGTGCTCCCTGTAGACGGCAATGGCTTCTTTAAGCTTCTGCAATGTACGTATCAACCAGCCAGCAAGCAGAGCACAGCCTACCACAGGGTGCGGGTACCCCCAGCCACCGTAACAGCCTTCCAGTGTGAACAGACCCACAGATGTCATAACAGCCCACTACAGCGTACACACAGAATCACAGAACGGTTAGAGTTGGAAGGGGCCTCAAAGCTCATCCAGTTCCAACCCCCCTGCCATGGGCAGGGACACCTCCCACCAGACCAGGTTGCTCAAAGCCCCATCCAGCCTGGCCTTGAACACCTCCAGGGATGGGGCAGCCACGGCTTCCCTGGGCAGCCTGTTCCAGAGCCTCACCACCCTCACAGCAAAGAATTTCTTCCTAAGATCCAATCTAAATCTCACCTCTTCTAGTTTAAAACCATTACCCCTTGTCCTATCACTGCACTTCCTGACAGAGTCCCTCTCCTGCTCTCCTGTAGCTCCCTTCAGATCCTGGAAGGCTGCTCTAAGTTCCCCCCTTTTCTTCTCCAGGCTGAACAGCCCCAGCTCCCTCAGCAGAGGTGCTCCAATCCTCTAAATCATCTTCGGGGTCCTCCGCTGGACCTGTTCCAACAGCTCCATGTCCTTTCTCTGTTGAGGACTCCAGAGCTGGACACAGTACCCCAGGTGGGGTCTCACGAGTGCAGAGCAGAGGGGCAGAATCCGCTCCCGTGACCCTGGTCACTCTTTTTTTGATGCAGCCCAGGATGGGGTTGGCTTTCTGGGCTGCCAGCGCACACTGCCGGCTCATGTTGAGCTTCTCATCCATGAGCACTCCAAGAGCACATACCCCCAGACACTGAAGCAGTGCCAAGTGCCACTTACCAGAACCACGTAACGCAACCCTGGCTGGCAGCTCGGTTCAGCAGAAATTGATGGTGTTGCTGTAATGGAGTTATTGGTGACAGATACCTCCCACGCAGCTTCCAGGTCACACTCACTTAAGCGATGATAAACGAGCACGAAACACCGTTAGCACAAAACAAGATCATAAATACTCAATTCTTAGTTTAAAAAAAAAAAACCTCAGCAACTTCAGACAGCTGCATCTTGCAGTTGCCACGATTTTATGGGTGTTCTCACTCTTGTCAAAAACTAACACAAAATAGCGAAAGGAGAGTTCTTGCAGACTTAAAACAAAAACCTAAACAAACCACATAAACCCCTCCCCAGCCATCCATCCAGAGCCAGTATTTCATCACCCTACACCAGCTGATACACAAATACATCAGTGAACCTCACAGAGTTCATGACAGCTTTTGGTATCCCAAGGTCTGACATCCATCTGTCTGTCCTTCTGTCCCAGAAAGCTGCTTAGGCTGAGAGGATGCAGACTGTTTGGAATGTAAACGTCAAAAGTTGGGAAATTCATTTGTCTGGGTCTCCTGTACCCGAGCTCTGACATTGATGGGAAGCCAATGGTTTGCAATGAAGAAAAATGGGAAAGGCCCCTGGGGAAGCAGCCTTCACAACTCTGCTTTATCCCTTTATCTCCAAAGGCTCCAGTTGCTTTTAAGAATTAATAAAGCATATTCCTGAGGGTGTTTGCTGCTCACAATTAGATCAGGGACAGCTTGGGACAGGAGAGACTGGCAGCTGCTTCCCCGCTGCAGCGGCAGAGTGTCAGCTCCTTCTCCTGCTTCCTCATCACCCGGAGTTTACAGAAGTCGTGAAGGACATCGGCCCTTCTCTCCCCAGTCATCCTACCAGACCCCGTCATCTCCAGATCACCCAACATTCAGCCAAATACCTCTTTTCTCTTATAGAGAACAGCATCACTTCGGCACAAGAAGAATTAAATCTAAATCCAGGAAGGACACGCCATGTTTGAGGGTGAACTGAGAGCTGGGCGTGTGACGACAGCACGGGACATCCCTCCTCAGCCACCACCTCGCTGCTCGGCCCTGCAGAGCTGCCTGGAAGCCGGCATCCTCCTTCGGTCCTGCTGTGCTGCCCACAAAACCCTTCCCTGTTAGCACTGCACACTTCAGTAAGCTCAGCTGCATCCAAAGCCTCAGGAGCAAGCAGAAATTACATTTTATCAGGATTTTTTTTTTTTTTAGCATTACAGAAAATTAAGTAAATTAGTTCCTTACTGGTTTAAAACAAGTTTTGAAAAACAGTTCTAAATCTTTTCATTTAGGAGGATGTCAGTCCCACTTTTCTTACCGACCACAGAATCATACAATGGTTAGAGTTGGAAGGGACCTCAAAGATCATCGAGCTCCAACCCCCCTGCCCTGGGCAGAGACACCTCCCACTACAGCAGGTTGCTCAAAGCCCCATCCAGCCTGGCCTTAAACACCTCCAGGGATGGGGCAGCCACGGCTTCCCTGGACAGCCTGTTCCAGTGCCTCACCACGCTCACAGGAAAGAATTTCTTCCTAATATCCAATCTAAATCTCCCCTCTTCCAGTATAAAACCATTACCCCTTGTCCTATCACTGCACTTCCTGACAGAGTCCCTCTCCTGCTCTCCTGTAGCTCCCTTCAGACACTGGAAGGCTGCTCTAAGTTCCCCCCTTTTCTTCTCCAGGCTGAACAGCCCCAGTTCCCTCAGCCTGTCTTCACAGGAGAGGTGCTCCATCCCTCTGATCATCTTTGTTGCCCTCTGCTGGACCTGTTCAACAGTTCCATGTCCTTTCTAAGCTGAGGACTGGACTCAGTTCTCCAGGTGGGGTCTCAAGAGCACAGAGTAGAGGGGCATAACTTTTTAGGGTTTTATTCACTTCTAATAATTGTATTTCCTTCATGACATGCAAAGAATGGTCAAACTGCTACTTGCTTAACCAAAAGCAAACTGGGAATTAACACCCAAATGTCTGCATGTGGCCACACACACACGGGAAATCTCACTCATACCAACACCCTTCCAACTTACAGCAGTTACTTCCTTCTTACATCGCTATGCAGACGGGAACAACCTCTACAATATTGTACAGTCAGAATAAACTACCTACTTTTGTGTCCAAACACCAAAGTTATGAATTTTACTGCTCAAACTATGCAAAGTGTTGTGCCATGTACATTCAAATGTACTGGAGTTTCTATGTTCTAGAAAGTACATTACGAGACAAAGCACGCAGCATTGCTTCAGTCAGAATTTTTTAATCGTATTCCTACAAAATCATGTAAACATTAGCATACAGATCCAGAAAATCAATATAATATCATGGTGCATAAACTGTAACTTTAGAAGAACGTCAGGAACACTTTGACAGTTTATAAATTAATATATACAGTAACGGGTACTCATCATTAGGTAAGAACACCTCAAAACTGAGGGATTTGGGTGCAAGAGCTGTAAAACAATGGAATCGCTCTGACACCAAACTTGACTATGAGGCAACATTGCAATCTCTGTGACTGCCTGTTGTTGGTTCATATTATGCATTCAGTTTAGCTGCTAAAAAGTATAAAACAAAAGTTTTGGTAGGAAGTTTATTTGAAATCATATAGCAAAAATCCCTAAAGCAATAAAAAAAACAACCCCAAAAACCAGAATACACCATAAACAGGTTTCTAGAAAAGTGGAACTGAAGCTTCCTGGCCTGCACAAAGAGATCACTGTCACCTCCATACCACGGTACTGCAGACAGAGCACCAAAAGCCGTCTCTAGCTGAAGAAAACGTGCCTAGTAGTTTAGAAATGCAGAGTGGTGGGCTGGGGGGACAAGGAAAGAAAGATGCAGAGCACGTATTGGCCTGATGCAAGATTCCTGCTTCCACATGCAGCATTCTGGGCAGTTTAGCTCTTTATTGAATTACGAAGTCATGGGAATGTAACACTGCTGCTAATTTGGGAACTCTGGGCTATTTTGCTCACCCCTCTCTGCCCCAAGCAACCAAGAAAAATATAATCTTCAACCCGTCTGCGATTAAAGCCATAAGTGTTCTTACAATATTGCTCTTTACAAGAGCAGGAACATAGAGCAGATGTAGGATATATCACTTATAGTCAGAAGACACCTTAGACTGAAAACGAGTTATTTTCCTTCTCTCCTGTCCATACAGCCATACTTCATGGGGGAGAGGAAGCGTATGGTAAATGTATCCTAAAGAGTCATCTCCAATAAAAGGCATTCTTCCTCATATTAGGAAATTCTCAGTTATCAGTGACAATATGGTGTTTCCCTACATAAAAGGCCTAGGGTTATCCGGAGACACCTGACACCGCACAAACACTTCACTTGATAACCTATAACATGATCTTCAGTGAATCTTTCCAATATTAAATAATTATATTTTTTTTTCCCTAGAGTTTTTCTGTTTCTCGAGTTTTAAAGTAGAATTTTATGCCATCTTCTTTTGGTAAATTTTGCATACCTGATAAATCACTTCCCCTCACAATGAAAATTAATATTGCACTAATAAAGATGTATTTATTTACAATAAAGGGGAGCATATATCTAGCCACCTAAAGCTTTTTGCTATTTTTTTTCTTCCAGTTGTTTAGGAATAAATTCTGTTCACCTTTTCTATAGGAAATCCTGAGTAGTGAGGTGAAGGAGGTTTGGCAGATAGCACCAATTTTCCATCACTTGTCTTAATTAACAGGGTACATTTATCACTGACAATGCATCTAGAAGCGCTATCACAGTTGAAGCTAAAGGCCCAAATAAGAGCTTATTATGAAACACTGTTATTCCTGTTGCCAGAATCCGAACCAACACTGAAACGCCAGGAGCAGAAGAAAAGGTATCTGCTAAATTCCAAGGACACAAGTTGCAAACATAGGAAAAAGCCTGAAATTCTAGCTCAAATCTTCTCCTTGAAAGGGATGGGATGGAGAAAACTACAGCTGGTGGGAAGAACAGGTAGAAACCCTTAACCTGCTGCATCTGCCACCTTCCAAGCAATGCGCTTCCAAGCTGCCCACTTAGTATTAATGCAAAGACACAGCACTCTGAAGGTGTTCATAAATCACCCAAACTCTTTGCTGTTGCTTCCACCGGAGCAGCTCAAGCAGCGAGTGCTTTATTGTAAAGCAGACTGCCAACAGCTTCCAGCATTTAACTACCACCACCTTGTGTTTCAGGCTTGGAGAGGATTTATCTGACATTACCCAAGTGGATTTGTTGATACTAGAGCCTCAGCTCACTACCTGCTACAGTTTTAACTTGTATTCCTAAAGGGGGAATAGCAACCATGGCAGACCAGAAAATCTAACACAGAAACGGCTAAACTTAGCAATCTGGGCTTAAACCAGGTTTGATCTACTACAAGACAAGTGTCTCATTGGATTGGCTCTGTATGTTGACCTGGAAAGGTTTTATCACAGATGTTATCTGCACTTTTTTGGTAAACTATTAATATACTACAACAACACTAATTTGGTATTCACAGAGATAGTAACAGCAGTTTTTACACATCTTCTGTCCTCTCTTCATCATTACTGCCCCCATGCCTAAAAAGACAGAGGCACAAACTTCTAAGGAGGCCTCAAGTTCTTATCTGTAGCAGACTTTCCTCCCACTGATACACCATTTCCATTTCCTCACTCATGTTACCCCACAGGGATCTTAAACTCTCACACTTGCACACTGCGAGAAAGAAGAACCGATGTGACAACGTAAACACAAGAGGCAGACCTTAATTCAACTGATACTGCCCACAACAGTGAACCTTGAGAACTTCACACCTGCTCACACCTCTAAGCCCTCGTTCAGTGCTGTGACAGACAGCGCCAACTAAATGGTATATAAGTTTCACGTGAAAATGTTTCCCTCTGCTTCCAGCTTTGGTCACATTTCTCATTTTCCATTTTCCCATCCTCCCATACTTCATCTTTTCCTCTGCTGCTTCGTGCTAACTTTTGTCTGATTCGATAAAGACAATGCAGTTGTGAAACGCACTAGAGCTCCTCCAGAATCCATCCATTTTGACCGTTGAAAAAAATAGATTAAACCCAAGACATTTTAAGTTCAATGAATGAAAAAGGTGACAAGAACAATGAAGATACTGTGGCAGTCTTAAGGAGGCAATCAAATGATGACAATTTTCAGTAAAAACAATCTTTACAACACTTCTTTCTGAAACCATCCCAGGAGCCCCATGGCTGCCTGTACTCCAGCACGACGCTTACATGAGAAATCTAGATAAGATCTCTGAAAAACGAAGGCAAAGGAGTACAGAGGAACCTTCTGGAGTCTTTCAGCAATCGCTTGGCTGAAATAGAAACAGGTACCAAAACATTCTGCTTAACAAGATGTAACACAAACCAGACCGACTGAGTCTTTTCTCTACACCATGAACAAGGTTTTCACGTATGAAAACATTAAACAAAAAAATCTTGTCTCTCCAAGGGGATTGTTCTGTTGTTTGGATGTTACTCTGTAACTACCAATACAGTTGATATATATCAAGTTAAGCCAATTCTTACATTATACCCAGCGATTCAAACAATATACCAGTGGGAGGAGATGAACGATATTCTGATTGAATACATTTATTTTAATCCTCAAAGCACAATCCTTTTCCTTCTTCATCATCATCATCATCAGTAGAATCTGCATAGGACTCGATGGTGTTGTAAATGAAAGAGTACAGCTTGACATCTGGTCCTGAAGTGGAACAGCTTCTGCATTCTTCATTGTAATATCTCAGTAACAGCCTATAAATGTCCCCTTAAAAATGAAAAGAAATAATTTTTAAAATGTAAGATCGTGCCACAAGAAGAACGTATGACTGCAAACAAAGACTAGAAATGCATAGAGACAGTAGCGAGAAACATCTCTTTAAACGAGCAGTGAAAGAGGAGGTAGACAACTGTGTAAGGGGAACACAACTGCTTCCAAGTTTGTTCAGAACACGTGGGTGAGCTCCCTGGCCTGGTTTCAGCCGGGATAAAATTAATGTTCCTCCTAGTAGCTGGTCTAATGCTGTGTTCTGGATTAGCATGAGAACACTGATAGCAACAACTATGAAACATCAGTGGGTTAAGTAATACTTATACGCAGTCAAGGACTTCTCAGCTTCCCATGCTCTGCCAGGGAAGAGGTGCACAAGGAGCTAGGAGGGAGCAGAGCCAGCACAGCTGATGCAAACTGGCCAAAGGGTTATTCCATACCATATGACATTGTGCTCAGTATATAAAGTAGGGAAGGTGCCTGGAGGGCGGCGATCACTGCTTGGGAACAGCCTGAGTGTTGGTCGGCAGGTGGTGAGCAATTGCATTGTGCATCACTTGTTTTGTGTATTCATTTAATCATCATTATTATTATTTTCTCTTCCTTCACTGTCCTATTAAACTGGGGGGATTTTTTTAATCTTGGCCCACTAATTTTACTTCTTTTTTTTTCCTGATTCTCTCCCCTATCTCACTGCAGGGTCAGGGAGACGGGCAAGTGAGTGGCTGTGTGGCGTTTGGCTGCCTGCTGGGTTAAACCACAACAGCTCCCTCAGCTTTCTGCATAATCCATCTGGATGTTATGTTAGGCTTGCATACATGCTACTTACGAACACACCGCCAATTACCTGGCTTTGTGCTTCTGTCCCAGAAATTAAAGACATTTAACAACCACAGTGGGGCAATGGATACACAGATACACTGCTTTTCTTGTATTGCTATCAGCTAACACATCTGACCACTTTCCACCTTGCAGGATCAAGCCAGAACCGCTATTAGACAAATCTTGATCAAGAATGATCATAAGCAGATTTTCCTTTTTTAAAGCATTTTGAATTATATTAAAAACTTCTGCAAACCTTCTGTCTACCACTTGTATCAGTATTTTCCAAATTCTGGGAGGTAACTCCCAAGAAAGTTACAAAAGGATTCTAAAAGCATTTGCTTGCATTTAGAACTTGATGACAATAATTCTAACTGGACACCTTCCACTGATAGATATGGTTAGGTCTCCTTGCTGCATGAAAAGATCTCTTTGTGCTCACCAATAGTTTGGCCCTTCTCACAGAGAAAAGTGTGCATGCTGTAAATATCCCGCATCAGCTCCACGTCTCCAAAGGTGAAATAAACAACATCACGTCCAGCCTCAGCAGCTGCCAATATCTGTATTAAGGCTGAAACAAGAAAAAAAAAGATTACAGACATGAATACAGGATAAAACAATTTGCTGAAGGGAAAAACACAGCCTATGTTTATAGCAAATAATCATATGGCCCATCTCCAGGTGATTGCTGCAAAGCAATTTAAACCATGAGTAGGTAAATATTACTTCCACTTTTAAAACAAGGTAAAGAATACTGAGCACTGCAGCTCAGAGTGCTGAAGTACTCTGCTGGAGCCACTAGTGACGACCACCCTCACTTTCCAGGCAAACAATGTGCTTAAAAAAATGTGTGTCTGCCCTGAAAGAGCATGCAGCCATTAACGATCCTGGAAATGTGCACAACAGCCTAAGGCCACAGGGCACTGCTACATCCTGGTTCAAGCTGATGCACTGAGTCACAAGTAGTGGGGTAAAAAGCATCCAGTAGTACAACTTCCACTCTCTGCCACCCTTCAGAAGGAAGGGAGCCCACCCTTTCACTGGGTAAGCTACACAAAGCTGATGTAGCTCCCAAGAAGAGATGTATAGTTTTGCAGCCTCTTACTGTGCAATTTAAGAGTCCATCTTACCTATAGCAGAAATATGCAACATGAAGTACGATGGCTCATTCTGACCTATAAAACGTGGATGGTGATGCCCAGGAATGCAATTCAGGTTATTTAATTTCCAGCTTTACATCAAACTTGCTGGACTAAACTGTGTCCCACGTTCCGTCAGTGGCTAACATTACAAAATAGACAGAAATTGTTTTCCTTTGTGGAAAAGAAAGAAGAGTGCTTCCTATCCTGGAAATAGATTTTTGAAGATTCATCTTGAGAAATCCTCTGGGGATTGATCAACGGTCCAGCTGAGCCAAGCTACTGACCTACTGCAACCTGAGAAATTGGCTCTTGTCCACATCAGTTTTCTCCCTCCTCGCCCACCCTCTGAACTTTCCGCAGCTCTCAGGTATTCAGCAGACATCTTGCTGAGTCAATTCCATTCACCAGTATGGCAGAAGAGTTACACACCAAAAGGATAAGAGTTAATTGTTTGCTGCTAGATTAGCAGCTGAATCGTCTGAGCGAAGGGTTTGCTAAGAGCTAGAGCTGCTGCACGGGAGGGCACTGGACCATACAGCCAGGAACAGGAAAGGGCAGAAGAAACACCAGGACTCTTTCAGGTAGCACCGAACTACCACAAGAGCGCAGCTTTTTCCCCAGCCAGTCCCGCCAGGCTGGAGTGGCAGAGACACATATAATTAATCTCATGGTAATTTGCAACAGTCCAAATAATGGACCCCAGCAACTAGTTCATCTATTGTGGCTTGTCTTATTTCAGAGCCTATGGATGCAGTTCTGATATTAATTCTTTTCTTTTCTACCCAGTAAGTAGAGTTAATTAAAATGTGATTCATATTGTCTTTCTAAAGATTAATTTTAAATAAAACAGTATATGTACTGCATTACTACCTGCTAGTGGAAACTAAATAGAAAGCTGTTCATAGCTCAGCTCAAGAATCTTTCACATTTTTAAAGAGACCTAATAAAATCCTGCATTCTTTAATCAAAAAAACCCTCTTGTAAACCCAGAGCTAAAATTATAAATTATACAATTTGCATGTGAAATTAATCTCAATCTGGGAATGATATTTTAATTAAACTACTGAACCAGCTGTGGATTTGGTAAAGCTTCAGTAGTTCCACTTTTAAAGGCTCTAATTAACTAGCTTGCATAGGGGAACAGAACCTAATGAATCTTATTATTCATTCCAAACAAACAATGCCACCGCACTTTACAGAAGATATTAAAAATACCCTACCGCTTATTGTGAATCGCTATAAATCTTATGAAACAAGGGTCAAACTTTCTGTCAAGAATCAAGTTTCACAATCTGCTGGGCATTAATGACATACAATGCCATGTGACATTTTCATGCTACTGATGACAGAAAGGAGCATCACAAGAATAGAGCATTTACACAAGGCAAGTGGCAGGATTTTCTCTCCTGCCACTAAGCCTGCAAGGGGCTTTCTAAAGCTGATGGCAGCCTTCCTATTGAGCTTCATTTTGGCAGATAAATAAGAACATCAATTCAGCTAAAGAGTACTTTCTCACGCTCACAAGTTAAGTTTATGTATTTATGAGATGCCTCATCAGATTATCTCCTTTGCACTTTCAATAAAACAACACTGTCAATTTTTCGACAGTTCCACAGAGCCACTGCAGCTAGTAATTGTTAAACCATCCTCTAGTCTGAAAAGCAAGACAAGAACTTCCAACTTTTCCCAATTATATAAGCATATGTTTTTCAGTATTAAAAGCCCTGAATTTATACTAAAATTTTGTGGAAGTATCTCTAACTTAGCTGGAATCTGTCTTGTTGACATACCAGGTGTTTAATTTATAAAGCCAGATTATTTTATTCCTCCCGTAAGAAGGCTTTAGTGTTTGCATCATCTATGACCTTGAGCGAAACTGTATTTTATGCACAATCACGTTCCTTTAATTCATGACTTAAAAAAAGAAAAAAGATAAAATATCATAATGCATTGTGGCACTTCTCCAGTTATATCCAATTACATCAAAAACTTTGGAGGTTCTGAAGTCTGTTAGAGAATAATCCCATACAGCATTTTTGAACAAAAGGGAGAAATAACTTTAGCATTTATGACTGTGGGGGGAGTATCTGTGAACTAGAAACAACTTCATTTGGTTACCACACAAAGACAACAATGACAAAAACCCACATGACTACCACAGCCTTTTCATAGCTCAAAGTTCACTAATAATAAAATAAAAAAAACAAAAAAAACGAAGCCATCTTGTTTCTAGTCAGCATCAGGTCAAAAAACCATCACGTACTAAAAGACTAGCTCCATATCCCATAACACATCACTGCCATTTAATTTTCTTTATTAATTATTGATTTTTCAGAGTCAACTAAGAAACTAAGCTGAGTTTAGAAAAAGAAGAACCGAAGTGCTAATTACACTAGCACCTGTCTTTTTAAGGTCCACCTAAAGAACAGTTGATAACTTGAAAGTTCACCCATAGATTTAGATGACTTTTTCTTAAGAGCAGCAATGCTGTAACTTGCTGTTAAGTGTTAATTCTCACAGACTTTGGAAAAATAAATTAGGTTGATACAAAACCAGAGGAAAAGTTACATAAATGAAAGCTAGAACTAAAATATTAAGTTAAAATATAACCAAGAGAATGTTAAGTCTTTACTTGCTCTTGTTCTGCCTGGAGTTCATATCCAAGTTACAAAGCGCCACGTTTCATGGCTCATTTCTTTGTCTACATCAAAGACTTTTCTTATGGACTACCTCACCAGATGGGACTCGGCACTGGTGGCCGCTGTCAGTACATGTCAGCTTTGAGCTCTGGGCGATGGGGAGCAGAAGTAAAGCATTGCAGTGAGCAATCTCTGTTCTAGAAGTCACATCCAATGGTGAACAAACAATGGCTTAGATCAGATGAACCATATTTTTATCAGAAACACATACATTAATAAAAAAATACATGGGATATTACAGTTCTGTTCCAAGAGGAGGCCTCCTAAAAATCCAAGTATTTATTAAACCTTCCTATCATAATCAAGTATGATCAGATCCTGAAGTAAATACTACTTCTGATATTTATGATATACACTTGGCAGCCCATTTTATCTAATGGAAATCAAAAAACAACTGTCAGGAAATCAGTGAGCACTGAGAAAAAAAACACTCAATGAATAAAACGCATTAAGAAAGAAAACTAATGAAGCTGGTAGCCTGATTGTTTGTCTCAATGTAACTACCTTAAGCTGTTCAGAAAAGTAGATTTTATATCCTCTCCAAATGTTTGAAAAACACAAAAATGTAAGTATCTACTTAGAATTATATGAATCAGGATTATCAACTTCAATGTCAGT
The DNA here is from genome assembly GCA_013398155.1 of Pedionomus torquatus. Classification (NCBI taxonomy): domain Eukaryota; kingdom Metazoa; phylum Chordata; class Aves; order Charadriiformes; family Pedionomidae; genus Pedionomus; species Pedionomus torquatus. Next base: position 45,137 of record VZRU01020293.1, on the reverse strand, counting down.
TCTTGACTTGATGGGAAAAAGCCTTAAATGAATGTAGGCATGTGATATCTGCCGCATTATAAACACTCTAATTAAAAATAAGGAACATGAGGAAGCAAGTGATACAGCAGGCAAGCCAGGAAAGAAAGGAGCATGTCTGAGTGACTGGAAACCTCCCTGGCATGCAGCAATATATTAAGGAGCAGAACTAAACAGTAAGCATTGCCAGCAAATTTGTGAAGCCTTGCGAACTCCCAGGTACTTGAAATAGCTTTGCAGAGATATGAATTTTAGGCATAATCTAAAAAGACTGCTCCAGAAAGGTCAACCAATTTATACAGCTGAGTGCTGCAATGAACACGTTCTTTGTGAACGGATATTGTGCATCTGTGTCTTTGAAGTGAAACCTTAGAAGTGCTACAGGTCCTTATAATCTGGCATTTCACCCTCATATTCTTACCTCAAACTTTATACTGAAAATAGCACATAAAAGCAACGTGCATTTTTATTGTTTAAGGCCACATTAGCTTTGACCTTGAAGCCATGAGTAATGAACCAGTTCTACAGACAGTGGAACTATTATTCAAATTCTTGGCTAAAACGTATTAAATCAAACAAAATCAAAAAATGTACTTGAACACACAAAAAACCCCATATGGCTGACAATCAAAACATAAGTCAGTTGATTCATTTGGACATTAATGAATTGGTCTAACTTACCTTTTAATCGGGAGTCCCCTCCAAAGGCACCACATCCCCAGTTTCCTGTGGCTATTGCAGAGAGGTGTTGAGGTGGGACGTTGGGTCGAGAGAAGCCACAGTAGGCCTGCAGGCAGACAAGAGTCAGAAGAAGTTGACAGGCAAGTCTGTTGCAATATTTTCAAACGGTAAAATAATAACAGTAATCAGAATTGTCTTCTAGCAATACCAAGTTCAAACTACTTCAAAATACACCATTAGTCTTCTTTAAATTCAAGGTAAATCGCTAAAGAATTTAAGGCAAGAAAAATTTTGCCTTATTTAAGGCAAGTTAAAAATTGGATACAGGTGCTGACTCCCAGGGATTTTGCCACAGCTACAGGGAACTTTTCAGGATGCTACAGCAAAGAATAAAAGTAGCTTGTATCACGTTTGTTGCTTTTTGGCCCATTTAGCATACATGACAGCTGAACTCCATGTCTAGTATTATTGAAATTCCTCAAAACTGAAAATAAAATACAAAACGTCATCATAGAATACAATGTCTAATACAGGTCTAATGCAATAAATGAGGGGAGAAAGTGTGATATTCACTAAGAAATCTTAAGTAAAGACAGGTGCTCCCACATACAGAAAAAATGATCCATCTCTTTGGGAACTTTTTCAACAGTACAGGAGTGTACTGAATTGGTACAACTGGCTGGTACAGCTTGAAGTACACACGGTTTCACTCTGGTCTGATCTAAGCTGTAAATTTACACTTCTGTTAGTTATAACTTAGAGGATACCTTGCTAGAGAGTTTGCATAAGGAGCACATCATCAGGTGCAAAGAGGTACCTGAGCTCTCTCAAGACAGAGTGTGCGGCACGTGCGAACCGTGTTTGTGTGAAACTAGTGGGGCCAACCAAACTGTAACTCTGCCTGTGTGGACAATAATTCCTCAAATTCCTCCTCCCAGCGAGGGAAACTGATTGATGCTGCAACAGCACATCATTTTCTTTCCAGCTTTTACTTAGCAGGCACGTATTTCTCAACTTGCCAGGACACTGAGAACACAACTGTCTTGTCAGACACAAGAACATCAGCAAATACGTGGAAGGATTTCAGCAGCTATGAAGAAAAATATCTAAGTGCTCCCCTAAAATCTTTCATAGCAAACAAATGATAAAAAAATAATCACTTAAAAAAGTAAAAAAATAAAAAAGCAATGCAGTTTAAATAGGTTTCACCGAGGAACACAGGAACGGGAAAGCTTTCTGTGCAGTTTTAAAGCAATTGCCTCCATATGGGAAGCAGAGGAGCTGTTCCTTTTTAACTGCTTAAATGAATCTGCTTTTAAATTGCACACAACTTCAAACATGCAGTATCTCGTACCATTGAGAAGTTGTGTGATGTTTACAATTGCTTTGTTTTCATATAAAACTGGTAGAAACAGTTCTCAGCATTGGAAACTGAACCGTGCTGCGTTACCACCATTCTTAGGGAAGTATTTCTTGCCAAAATTGAAGCTGCAGGTTTTTGGTGGTTTTTTTTTTATTGTTTTGTATTGTTTTTTTAAACTGATGACTACCAAAATAGGCTTAATGGCATTTATGAGTGGGATTGCAAACCCAACTGTAAGTCACCTGTTCCTTAGGATTTGGAAAGTGCAACTTGCAACTGCAGAAGTTATTGCTAGTGAGGATCTTTATTAGGCAATAACCTCAAGGGACTTTTGCAAGGATGAAACAGTGACATCTCTTATACATACATCTATCCAAAAATCTTGATGTGGAAATCAGGTACAATGATTTTTTTTTTTTTTTATTATGAACAGCTGCCTTCAGACAATACTGATCTTGTTTTCTGAGCATGGGTTAAACCAGAAACAAGGGTCCACCTCAGACAAATACCTTCTGAGAAAACTAATGGAGCAAACATCTGGCTCTTTAAAGACAAACGGATCTTATAAGGAAAAAGATCATATAGGCCTATTAGAAAGTACAAGTTGTAAGAAGAATTACTTAAAGTTGTTTCAGTCACTTCCTAATGACTAATAAAATAGCAGACAAACAAAAGAAGCTCTGGAAACAAGTGGATGTTGAGCAGCATCTACACTGGAAGAGGTTGCCCAGAGAAGTTGTGGCTGCCCCATCCCTGGAGGTGTTTAAGGCCAGGCTGGATGGGGCTTGGAGCAACCTGCTCTAGTGGGAGGGGGGTTGGAATTCAATGATCTTTAAGGTCCCTTCCAACTCTAACCATTCTATGAGTCTAGGATTCTATACTAGTAAGTAATACACTTGTATTTCAAAGCCTGTGTGAGCTTACTGAGTCCTGATTTATTAAAACATAATAGAAATAGAGCTGCAGCTTATTTCCTCAACTTGTTTTCACCCACAGAAAAATTTTATGTTTAATATTAATTTTAAATCAAACAGAAAAAAAACCACCACCACAGTACATTTAAATATTTGATTCGTTAAAATATTATAGAATGTCCAATAAATTTAATGACATTTTTACTATAGTAAACAGATAATTAACTCAGGCTTAAAATTTTCTTTAAATACCAATTAGTCCTTATCAAATAATAGCAGTCAAACTAACACGCTGTATAGAAGTTGCATGGATCTACTGTAATTTATTTTAAAAATCTAAATCCAATCAATAATACTGAAGATTGTAGGCAGATCAGAAATTCACTAGAGTAGGTAATTTGAATTTTGTACTAAGATACCACTGAAGTTAACAAAATTTATTTACTGTCTTTTTCAGGGCTAATTTCATTACCAACCATGAGGAAACAAGCTGATGAATGTTACTTTAGTCAAGATGCTAAGATTTTATGACTAAATTAAATTAGTCCTTCAGGACTGTACAATATTTCTGGGAGAGGTAAAAAAACCTAATTATTTTTCAGGTATGTTTCCTTTCCCTTTCCAACTCGGAATTAGGAACACACTGCCTATGTCTGCATTTATTTAAAATGCATCCGATGCTGTTCTATACCCTTCTCTACTACAGAAAGCAGGAGGCTAACAACGGTAGCGTTATGCCTTTGTATTTAACGCCGCAGCTGAAGCAGAGGCACACTGCACGTATAATTGTAGAAGCACACTAAAGCAGACCTTATCATTAGCATGTTTTGAATCCAAATATAAGCACATTAATACAGTGTAACTCCATAAGCATTCTTGTACTCTAACAGGCCACAGACCTTTCACTACCCATGCAAGGCCCTCATTCTAGCTCATTAGCTTCTTATTGACTTAAGAGAATTTGCTTTGTGAACTTGATATTGATACCAGGCACCTCATTAGGAGACAAAATTCATGCATGGGATAACAGCAAAGGCCCTGAAAACATTGGCACAGGTTGAAAGCTATAAACAGCTCACTGATGGCAATTACTAGTCATTGAAAAAGTACAAGCTCAAAAGCTGGGAAAAAAACTGTTTAAGCTTCAAGAAAAACAGCAGCAGAGCAAGGAAAAAAAAAACAAATAACATCAAAACCTCAGCCATGAAACAGGATAAAGCGCCTGCCGTGGCTTGGAAAGGTAGCCCATGTTCCCAAACATTATGCACCACACAGTCCAGGGCAGAGAGCAAGGACTGGGAATCATCTAGGAATGCAAGCATCTTATTTAAGAATAAAAATCACAAGTTAGGGAGAGCAAGGGAGAGGAAAAAAAAGGATGTCCACTGCAGTTCCAGCATCCCTTGCCAAAGAGCTCTTCAGTCTCTCAACTTCGATGACTGAGAGTATCAAGGATCAGAGCCACCGGAGCCAACTATGCAGTTTTGTACACACCCAGCTAATGCAGGGTACTGCTGCTTTGAATACAGAGTAATGATTAATAACGTGTAAGAATTATTAGTAGGAAGTATGCCTTTTCTGAAAGTCAGTCTAAATATTTTGTTGAAACGATTAAAACTGGTCTGATTTATCAGTCTTCAGAACACCTCCATCGCTCCAAGCTCTAACTGGCACGTATATGTACATGTCTATTTGCAGCAGCCATCACAGCTAGTGTGCAAATAAAGACAGGAGATCTAGGAACAGCCGGACCTGACCTCAAGATGACATCAATACATGAAACGATAAACTCTCAGCTAATGTGACAATACTCCAACAGCAAACAAGAAAGGTGGAAGAGAAGTAAGCGGCGGCACCGTATTTATGAATGTTAAAACATGAGGCAGCCCCTTCTCCACCTTGACTGGAGGGCTGAGTAGGATTCAGCACAGCCAATCACAGGAAGAGAACTTAAAATTGTAATTTAGAAGGAGAACGGGGATGTATACCCCCGGGGATAGCATATATAAGAATATATATACACTTCCCCGGGGAAGTATATATAAGAATGAAATGTATATCCAAATTTCATTTATGTTTCTGAAAGTTAAATAAAATACAGCTTTGAATAGCACATCAAAAGCATAATTCTATTTGACATTTCTCCTTTAACATTGGGCAGTAAAATCCTCAAAAGTGCACCTTTCATAAGGGGCACAACTAAGCAAGAACTTCCTTAGCTGAAGACAGTAACACAAAACTATTTGAAAAGACAGTATTATTGAAATATCCTTAAACCGCATGAGGTTGTAAGAAGTTACTGGCCTTGTTGAGCTCTCTTCTAATCTTCTCTGGACCAAACTGATCAAGGAAACGTCTGAAGTGAAATGCATCTATAGCAACAATTTCAGTGTAGCGTCGCTGCCATTCATCCCTAAAATTGTAGGGAGGAGAAAAGCATGTGACATTAGTTGCTAAATATTTGCCATATAATGATCCAAAACGAGCCCTGCAGAGCTGCTCTGTTAAAAGAAGCCAGAAATGTGAGCTTACAGCAGACAAAGGAGAACTTTTGTTTTGTGTTGAGAATGAAAGCAACATCAAAAATGAGACAGGCCTCCCTGTTTAGAAATACTCTGGCGAGACTTCGGGAACGTGAAACAAATCTAATTATACAGCACTATTTATTGAGTACATTAAGAACACCACAAGGTCAGAGAGAAGCCCTTTGGCTCTCTGTCTTCCTCCAATATTTAAATGACAGTACATCGTGTATGTTTCTATAACAAATGGGTAATCTTGTATATACACTATGATAACATTTTTTGAGAAATAAATTCAGGGGCTCAGAGCTTTCCACTTAAGATTCATGATACTAAATCTTATTTTTCCCCACACTGGGGCATCTGAGGTATCTTTGTCAAACATCTTGTGACATTAAAATCCACATTGCAGTCAGTATCTTAACAAAAATTTGTATTAAATACATTGAACTGTAAAAGATGAAGGTTTAAGAACTGACATATTGGCAAGTACTGTTTATTAGAACTAATATCTCATTATTAATGTAAGATAACTTTTTTCGCTTGTTGGCTTTACTAAAGAGAGTGGGATCAACCAGGCAAATTCTCTATTAAGGTAAATACTAGAAAATACTTAAAGTACCAATTTATACATTTATTTATTCCATAATTTGAAATATTTATGTGGAACTTTACCTTGGAGTCTTATCTTCATGGCTCCTTGCCCACCGGTAAGTTTCTGCATAGCCCGTGTACTCACTGTACTGCTCAGTACCTGAAACAAATGATTTTCTGTATTACATACAGAATATGTACATATAACTTATAAAGGGCTGCCTTTAACCTCATTTTACTGAGCTTCAGGACCTTGCTTAAAAATCTGGGGATGCACAAATGCTTCAAAGAAATACTCCTAAAGTAACACCACAGCAAAATTGCAACTTTTCCCATTTTAAGCTTGCAACAGCTGAATTTCAAAAGTAGGGGACTGAAAAAATACCCTTTTCTGAAAATTTCAGCTCATACAGGTATTTTGACACAAGTTATAAGCAGTAAGAGCAAGAACAGAACTGTTAAGCAACCTCTTAATTACAGTGACACCGGCTATGCCTATAACAGAAAAACGTGGTTTTAGAAAGCCCTATAAACTGAGCACACAACATCTGATTACTAAGACAAAGTGCCTAACTATTGCAGAGATTGGTCATGCTCTGAGAATACAAATATTTAAATTCAATTTTGAAGTTTTTCAATCTTTAAATAAATTTAAAAAAAAAGCTGAACAATCAGGAACATAAAACTATTCACTTTTAACCTCATCTGACAAGGGAATCTGAATGCATGTGTCCAGTAGTCTTAAGGATATGAAACATAAGCTGTTAAAAACTGTTTCAAGTGACGCATATTCTTCAAGGCATTTTCCCTAATTTAACTGAAATGACTTATCAGCACTTCTTGAACTTATCTGCTCAATTATCCACTCCATATTTATTTAGATTTGTCCAGATGATTAACCATACTGACTGTACACAAATTCCACTCAAAGCGATTCTGAAAAGCTGCTCTGAAAAATGAGTGGGACAGCAAAAGATTCCCCACCAAAAATTCACTTCCTGTTATGCCATCAAAGTCATCAAAATTGTGATGGCAGAATATGCCTGTATATTCACATGCATTCATGCTCTCCTGTAAAGGACAACTGTGAGCACCTTAAATATTCAGAAGTCAGTCTTCTAATCAAATTGTGTGCTATCAGCCTTTGCCAAGACATTTCCTGAAGTAGGTAAAATCCAGATTTACTGATAGGCTTGCAAAAACTGTCTGAGCAAACAGTAAGACAAGACAGACAAGGGAAGCACGTGACTTTTCTGACAGCTCTCTTCAGGGGACTTAGCGTAGCAAAACTTCCAACGTAGAAAACTAAGCATTGCCTTTGGCGTCTAGCTTGTGGAAAGAAAAGACTGAGTTATTGAGATACTTTAACAGGAGAGATTAAATGACAGCCAGAGTATTAAACTGAGTGTTTCAAGGTTCATAATTTTCATTAATTTTTATGGAAGTGCTGTGTCCAATGACAAAAACACCAGAAAACAAACAAGCAAGCATATATATATATATATATATTATTTTTAAAAAATAAAGAAGTAAATAAATCAATCAATAACAGAGAAACTCAGAGAAATCATCAGAACTCTAAACTCATGTCCCAGAAACCCAAAGTTAATGAAAATCAATGGGTTTTCGGAAGTGAAGCTCTGGAAATGTGTCAGACAAAAATGATTATTCAACTGGCAGCACCTTTGCCACTGGGATACAAAATGCTATTGCTGGGAGAACGGAAACAGTACGGGATAAACTGCACAAGCTAATGTTTCTGGGGAATCTTTTTTTCTTCCCATAAAAAAAATAAATCAAGGGGTAAAAAAAGCCAATACAGAAATACAGCAAAATAGCACGCTTCCATGAGAAGTTTAGAAAACAAGCTACAAACTAAAAAAGCCTACCTGCAGCTAAAAGAAACTATCTCCAAGTATCATTCAAAAATATATTCTTTGTGAAACCTGTAAATAGTTACAGGATCAGACAAACACTGAAGTTGCCAAGTGTTTGTGCTTATGGGACCCTCATTTGTCTAGAAAGAGTTGCAGTTACTACCAAAAGTAAATGTAGCCCTTTCCCAGACTCCATAGTCTAGATTTCCATTTTATGACAGGGATTGGGAAAAAGCCCACTACACTGTCGCTCTAGTATTTCTGATGAGCTAGAAATTGTACCTCTGATGAGGCAGTACGACTAGCACTGAATAAACAAAGGAGTACGTGTGAAAAGTGCAAAGACTACAGTTTCTAGTTTTTTAGTCACCACTACAAACGCACATTTGCTACCAGAAGTGAGGGGAAGGTCTTTCTCTCCCTTTCAATCAGTTCTGATACTTATCTTGCGCTACCATTAGTCTTCTGGCTCTTCGGACAGTGGCACCAGCAGCCTGCTAAATCCAGCCGACAGACAATTTTTGCTCTCTGGGTAAATTATCAGCTGAAGCAATTATCTGATCTTGTTTACTGCACCAGTAACATGCTTTAGATGTCTGTGAAAATGCATTGCTAAGATGCAGTAAGGAGTGACCACTGCTTAACCTGTAGATTTAAAGCAAACGTGGAATGCGGCTTCAGCTGCTCCTAATGCTGCCCAGGTATATGTGAGCTCAAAGAGGCTAAAAAAAAAGCAAAGAAAAAACCCTGAATGAAAAACACTGACACTTATTAACAGTTCTACCAGAAATGCAGCTGTGGGAATCTCTGGCACTGCTGCTGACATTTCTGTAGGTAGATGTCTGTGCTGAAGATGACTGTTTGCACGACGAGTTCCATATTCATTACAGCAGTGATCTTAACCAGATACTGTGCAATCACAACAAATTTAATTTCTCTCCAATTTCTCAGACTCTTCTGCAAATTTAAGGTACACAGTTATACCCATTAGGCTGCTGAGTCAAGATGCATCACGAAGAAAGTAATTTATCACGGAGATTGTGACACGCAGTGGAGACTTGGCTAAGAATCGAGATGGAAGAGCTCCAGGGATGAAATGAAAATGATGGAATGGCAATTTCCATTAGGGAAGAACACCGTATCACAAATACTAATTGTAAAACATTATGAAGTACTCAAGAAAACTAAAATAATATTGCTGCAGTGAAAAACACCCTCACCTTTATTTGTTCATGCCAAATCACTAGTTACTGCAGGGGAATGGAGGAAAGTGTTTCAAAGATTCATTTAGTGTTTTCCCCAAGTCAGTTATTAGACAGACTGAGAGCTGAGCTCCGTTTGCACCCTCCCCAGAAAAGCCTCACCCAGAGGGCAGTACTTCAATTCATTAATCTTGTTAAAGTATAATATCCAAAATACATAACAGAAATCAGCGACGGCCTAGAATCTTGACTTATTTTTTCAAAAGGTAATCACAAAAGCCAATTTATCAAAAAGTTTTCACTGAAAAGCTATTCAGTTCAGCAGGGCAAAACACTGCCTTAAAAAGGCTACCAAGCATAAGGCTGAAAACAGAAGATGCTCTGCCCAGAACAACCAACAGCTCAGAACACAGGAAAATTTGCAAGATCTAAGCTCAAATTCCTTTCTCTTACATGTGTGCACTGAAGTGTTTTGGAAGGACTTTTTCAAGAAACGTGTCTGTGCAAATTCCTGCCTTAGGTAACTAAATCCAACATTTTTACTATAGCAGACTGAAAAATACAAAATGTACATAATCTATTACAATATTTACCCAGAGAATCTCTTTGATCAAATATTTTTTTCTATTTGTTCTTTAGAGTAAATAAAATTATTGCATAATTTTATTTTTCAGTCATGAACATTATAGAATTATTTTTCAGTCATGAAAAATGCTCAGTGTGTTCCTGTGTACAGAACCGAGAAACACCAGCATGACCCAGGCCTCTCCAGTTCTTAATAGTGACATTAGCTGTTTTGATGTTTACTGTTTTCATCCAACAGATAATAAAACATTCCAAGTTTTCTGACAGAGGTGAAAACAAAAGGAAAAACACTCTTAGCAGAGCACTGGACAGACAGCACATCTCCATACACAGCCCCTCAACAACATATTGGAGAAGTATTTAGTTGCAGATGTTGTAATTACGAATCCATAATTAACTTACAAGTAACACAAACACATGTTTGTAACTTACAAGATCAAAACCTCAAAATTCTTGAGACATTTCCTGACTTTCTACCCTTTTTAATGGATGCTGATCTCTTCCAGTTCCTCTCCTTTTTGGTAAACAGAAGGCTGTTCCTCTTCTCACAGTTTTCAATCACACTGACCATAGCAAATCAAATTCCAGACAGGAACAAAAAACCCACCCTGCTTGAACATAACAGAAGCATTATCTGCTGGGACCAGCTAAGAGCTGGTCATTTGTCTTTCACCTATACTGCCCAAAAGAATTCCTCAGCTAGGCCTAAAGACACTGACACCTCAAGCACATTTATACATGATTTTAAAAAGTTCTGTTTGCTTGCCATCACTTTTTATTTTGTTGTTGTTTCCTTCACAAAAAACATCTATTGGATCCAGTGACCCTATGGCAGAGTGAAAAGGAAGCTCTTTGTCAAATGAGTATTGACTTTTTTTAAAATCTTTTTAAAATTTTTAATCCCTACAGCATTTAAGCATAGAAAACTTAAGCTCAAAATATATTTTCTACATATAAACCGAGAATAAGATGTGAACCATTTTCTGCAAAGACTAACCTGTGATTATAAGACATTCATTGTGATCCAAGACTTCAGTGATGAGTCTCGATACGATCAGTTCTGGGTTGATTAAGAAACGAATTTCTTCTTGTACTAGTCCTGCCCCGGTCACACCACCTCCAACAAAACGGTTTGCAAAATCAACCTAACAAAAATACATTCAGGAGTATTATGAGATAAGCAAACCAAATAACATCCTTTCATTTACCAAGGTACATAAAACCTGGATAAACTTCAATTCTGTTGAAATCTGCTGCTATCACTTAAAAATACAAGCAGCAGGACAGAACCTGATTAATAGCGCGCCTTTCTCTTTTTCCTTTCTGCTTCTCAGAAAACTCCGGACAAGTGAGAGATCACACAGCAAAACAAAGTTCTGCACCTCGACTGCTCTGAATCCAAGTTTTGTGGGTTGTCTTTGAAGAGCACATATTTGAGAATAAAACACATTTCAGTAAATATGAAAGATGAAGACAGCAAATTACAGTATTCTTTTTGCATTTTATGGACACTGAGGAATTAAGTCGCCCTTTAAAAAGCATTCTGCCCCAGCTGTCCAGACTGAAGCCTTTTTAGCTCAGCATTGCCCTTGTACCAGTTGTTTTGTACCTAAAAGAATCTCTTATGAATTCTCCTTCAAATGCACTGGAACAAGGCCAGTCATTTTGATCACTAAAGTTTTGGCTTGAAACAGAGAAGCTCTGGACTCTAATTCCTGCTGCAATAACACATATTTTACAAATTACATTTATATGAAGAGAGCAGTTTTTAAAGTAACTGTAATTTGTTTATTCAATAAATAATTACTATTTATGCAAATTAACTGTCCATATACATTTATAATTTTTAAAAGTCACTTCATCTTTTTCACTTCTGTTTAGCTTCCTACTGATTTTTATTTAGACAGCTGATGAGAGAGCCTTTACAGAGATGGAACCAAAGCTGCTGGAGTGACACAAACATCTGTGTGGATTTACCAACTGATTCAGGACTCAGAGTCAAGTCTAAAGCACACGGGGAGCTGGTCACTACCAACAGCAAGAGCTCCTGATACCTGTCCTGCAAATGCCAACACATTTAAGATTTGCTGAACTTGACTATGATACAAAAAAGTAACAAGAAAACAACCCAAATGTTCAGTGTGTCAGGGCCCCAACACACTTTAGCTGTGCTGAGTACCCTTACCTTGGGCCCCATCCTCACCCCCTAGCACACAGCCCCCTCTACAAATACACCCACTTGTTCTGGACCTCACCTGAGACATCAGATATGGACCCATGCCCAGCCCTGTCCTCTGCTGATGCCCTCTTGCTGACTGCACATCTAGGATTAATGTCAGGGACCTGACTGATCACCTTGCGTTTATCTGATGACCACCAGCCCGCTCTGCTTGTTCCAGCCAATGGCCCTGCTAGACTAGGCTAGGGTCACTGTGGACTCCTGGATGATCTTGTCTTGGTCATCCTGCTCCCTCCAGGACAGAGTGCTTTTCCTCTGAGCACAGATATTTTCTTTGATAAGACTTCAAATAGCCAGGAGGAAAAATATCACTCCATAGGGCAGTGCTTGCATTTAACGAGTACAACAGAAATGTAAACGCTACACAAAAAAGCATAATTCAACCTTCTCTCACCTCTAAGGTTATAGTATAGTTGAATAGAGACAGCAGAAAAATAAGTATCGATGAGCTGTTGCTGAGTTCATAATACTGTGCCCTTCAGCACTTCCTCTCTGCTCCCGAGCAATTTCTGAGCTATACAACCTGGGCAGTGGCTAATTATTTTATGACTCTTCCTGCAGCAATACCCACAGAAAGGGAGCTACCTCCATTACCTCAACTGCTCTTCAAGACCAAAAGCACAACAGACAGTTCCCTCCCTGAATGATCTAACAGTCTAATTCTGGACAAAACGATAAACGACACCAACTACAGAGAGGGAAATCATTACACATTAACTGTTTTAGTAACAAATATTGGTTTTCTACCAATAGATGTTTTCTAGCATCTGCTCTTTCCAGAGAAAATCTTCCTGTTCTCCTTCCTCCTCTTCCTTTGCACTGCTTGTTCCTGGCTAAAGAAGTTCTAAATTGGTTTTGGTAACTGAAGTCTAGAAAGCAGACTTTTCTACTTGAATTTGAGAATTCAGATGTGGTCCTTGCTATAGATATGGACAGGACATCCTCCTTATGAATCTCTTTTAGCTGACTGGCTCCCAGACCGAAACAATGACGCTGGCAGCAGCAAGAAATTGTCCTGAACTACTGACCTGGTCACTGTCTGGGGCAGAAGAATAATTTTTTAAAAATAAACTGAAAGCCTTGACAACTTATCAAGATCGCAGTCTGAAACTTATCTTGTCAATCTTTGATCTTGGTTTGAACCAAAAGACCTAAAGCTGTCCAAGGCTTCTGATTTTCTGTCAGCTCTCTCTGTAACAGGTACATGTGCAAACCTAGATAAGCTGGGGACTACTGACAGCACTAAGACTGCCCATGGAATTAATGTTTATGTTTCTTTTAGACTGTCATTTAAGTCAATTGAGGATAAACAAATAAACTTAAGCTGGCAGGCCATTAAAGTCTGACAAAAACATGACAGAAAGACACATTTACTGTTATATGTGCTTACCTGTAGCATACCTTGTCCATTGCTTTCAATAGTGCCTTCATAGGTGACATGCAATCTAGAGAGTTTTTTCTGAGATCTATCATTGAGGAAAAATATTGTACAGAAAGGAGGATTACAGAATCTCCACACAAAGACAGCCAACTTAAAAGAAATCCCATCCAAACCCAAACTTCTTACACACCTTAAACATAAGGACATAAGGTCACTTAAAAAAAAAAAAAAAAAGGGTGTGTAAAACCCTGATGGATTGAAGAAAATCCATTTGACTTTCAGAAAACATTTGTAAAGGTTTAACAGTCAATTGTTCAGTTTCTTCACCTTTCCTCATAAAACCCCAAATTTGTAATTGAAGCTCTATGTTTTTCACACAAGTTTGTCCCACATTAACCTGCTAACCAGCAAGAAAGTCGCAACACTTGAGCTTTCATGTGTCTTAGCACCCATACTTCATTATACTTCTGATCATTTCTGAAATCAAGTCATATCTGTCTTCTTTGCCCACTCAAGCAACAGCACTAAAGACATGGTACTGGTTCAGAAATTCACTTCAGACTTGTTGGTTTCATTGGCAAACAAACATACTCAAAAACTCAGGGCACTCAAACTACTTGTGGCAGTTCACCCATTCCCCTCTGTACTTCTTTCCATAGCAACTCATACCAAACATTGCTTTCTGTAGTACTTCCAGGCCTGAACCAATTCCACATGAAGGGGGTTCAGTTACCACTGCTTTAAGAAATTTCTTAGATTAACAGAATGTTTAACTTACCTTTCCCAGTCTGGAAACTCGTGGAGACACTGCCTTGTAAACGTCACCAATCCCGTAGGTTCTACAGGTAAACCAACCCCAGAGGAAAACATTAACTGCTGGAGCTTTACTCCTTAGATTATTTTAACTGGCAAGCTTTTAAAATTGCAAACAAACATAACTCTTGGCAGAAACACAAAACTTTCCTCAAGAACAGCTTTGAATCGTCCCCTGACAACTCATGCTCAGCTTGGAAGCATTTTGAGCACAAAGTCTTCAGCTGTGCTAGGCTTCTCTGTGGTTTTTTTGTTGTTGTTGTTGGGGGGGGGGGTTGGTTTGGTTTTTACACAGAATTCCATCACCATTTGCAATAAAAAGAATTACAAAATTATGACAGTTCTTTATAGAGGTAAGTTACCTCAGTCTTACTAATTCCTTGGTCAAAAAGTAACAAGAAATTGGGTCTTTTAAAGTCATTATAAGAATTTCTAGTTAAAGAAAGGAGCACTCAAGAATCTCATTAAATATTAAAGCCGTAACATTAAGAAATCTAATATGGTTATTTCATAAAGTTTGTTGCCAACAGGTTTCATATGCAGAGGGGGGCCAAGGAACAGCTGCATTAATTTAGGATTCGGTTTGCATGAAAACATTATTACTTAAGTATAAAAAAAAAAAAAGCTAGCACACTGTATCTGTCCCACACATAGATCACAATTTACTTTTTACCTCAGAGATTTAGTTCTATTGACATTGCTGAAATGGGATGTAGCTGCATTTAATCTGTGGTGAATTAAAAATGACAAACTGAAGGTGGACTGAACCAAGTGAAGGGACTTTTATATTTAATAGCTTAATGCTGTCGTTCTTCTAAAACATTCCCTTCTGCGAGAACAAGCAGCAAATAATGAAAAACTGACATGTTAAGCAAAAGTTCTTTTAAAAAAATACTATAAGGATATTGCTGCAGATGTGATAGACGCAACTGCAGAAAAATCTCTTTTTCCTCCAAAATACAATATATAAGCTCAGATACAGTTCTCACAAAAAATAAATCTATTTTGGAAAGCTTATGCAGATATTCAAATTCATGGTAATAACAGAAGATCTGACTACACACACCAAGGAAAATATTGTACTAACTTCTAAAAGAGTTGGGAGTATCTCGTGTCTTGCTATCACTTCTTTTATTGCAACTGGGCAAACTTCACAACAGCTTTGCTTTGGAAGAATAGGAGGAGAAAACCTCAAGTACCAACATAAGCAGGGGAAAATCCCTCAGAACTAAAAACGTTATAATCAAAGGCCTAAATGTGCATACTGCAGCAACTCTGAAGCTTGATCTGTAAGTCTGTGACTTCAATTACTACTTATGCTGCCAAATTCCCTCTCCATTCTCACTCTGATGCTGTGCAGCAAGTAGCTGCATATATTACAAATGTTATATATATAGCTATATTTATATATACCCATTTATACACACACACTTTATATATAGAGAGAGAGAGGAAGTGTGTGAAAATAAATCTCTATATATTTTACACATCCCTCCATATTTATCTCTCAGAAAAAAGAAAACAGAGAAAGCTCCATGCAAAAATTTTAATAGTATGCATCATCCAGATGAGAAGTAACATACTTAGGAGTATCAGTGTACTTAGCAAGCTGGCTTTTGTTACACACTTCCATCATAATCCTGCATAGTCATATCTAAATTTAATGGAATCNCCTTTCTGGAAAGTATTGTTGACAGCTAAACTGTTCTCCCACAAAAAAAAAAAAAAAAAAAAAAAGAATAAAGGATATACTTTTTTCTGTGACTCTTCTAAAATAGCAGAAAAGGGTTTTAAGTTTCTCAGGCTTCCTTGGTGACCGCCCTTCAAATAATCTGAAAAACAAGAAATAAAAGCAACTAATTAGATTGCAGGGATATAGCGCGTGGTAAGTAATTAGTCTCCTTGCTACCTGTGCTTTGATTTTTTTTTTAACTATTACGTTCATATTTTGATCAGCCTTGTATTTAAATACTCTATTGCAGAAAAGAACTCTCAGGACAGCCCCTCTAACACAGGTCAAGTTCCTTCACTTGCCAAGTTTCTGACGAAGATGCTAAGGGAACACCTACTTCTCTCATATTGATTTTGTAATACTAAAAAAGTATGATTTCAATATGAACATGCAGGAAAGGTACTAGTTTTATTTGTAACAGAGAATAAAATAAGTGATTGAGGGGTGAAAACATGTATGTTGAGGATGTTGAGGGATCCAAGATCAAAACGTCTTATCCCACTTTCAGCTCAGTAAGTCACAGAACGGAATATAATACAACCATACTGCTTTCAAGAGCGCACCAGCAGCGCTTCTAAAGAAAAGAACCTACCCCCAACAGAAAGGGCTTCATCCATTGGGCTACTGCTGGCATTCTGAAATTCCTTTTGTAAAAACCTAAGCATTAAAAAGAAGCATCCTATATTTAGCCATTAAGTGGACGTATTCTTTTAAGGTCAGCTGAAATACTTTTACTGCATCATCTATCTTCCAGCAACTTGAACACGCATTACTTAATTTCTCTGCCAGCAAAGTGACAAGGCATTGTTATCAGCAACACATAATGGAATTTATCTGGAAGGAAGAACAGCAGTGACTTCAGAAATAATATCTTTTGAGTAGGAAGTCCACTAAAAAGATGTCTGATACAGTGAAAGCCCCGAGGATGTAAGATTCCCCCCATTAAAGAGTCTAAGTAAAGGAATGACACGACATTATTCATTTGTTTTGATATACTGGGATGACAACCTGCCTTTAAAACCAGAATGCTGTCGGGTGAATTTAGTTTTCAGTAGTGAACTGAACTAGATTTTTTCAGTATTTAAAAATTCTTATGGAGCACACATGCTGAACAGATCACTTTCATTCAAAATCTATATTAAGTTACAGAAACTAATTTTAAAAACGGTAAAAAAGTTTTATGAAAACTTTTTTACTCTTTGAATGACCAATCAGGACTTAAGGCGGCAAACTTCAGACTAACATGGTCCACTTTAAAACAGACCAATATGCAAGTTCTGTCAAGGGGCTGTGCTTGCAACAAGGGATTCATAAAAGAAAGAGCTAATGTGTGTGTATGTGGGTTCTTGCCTAAACGCACAAAATATCTCTGACCTTTTATCTGGAAGCTTCATTTGGTTGGAATCCTTCAAACTGGTTAACGTGTCTATTAGTTAAATCATGCCTTCACTACTTTTTTCCTCTTTACTTCAAATCTTGCTTATGTTACAAACTCTCAGTAGAGAGCTCATCATGCCACAAGGACAATCATGATTTGGCATAACTAGGAGACTGAGCAGAAGTCCAGAACAGGAAAAAACTATGCCAGGAATAAGACCAATCAAGCTAAAAGGCAATGACAAGGAAGGTGAACTTGGTTTCATCCATTACAATTCCTCACCAAAATGCAGTCACTCTGACAATTATGGAATTTCAGCCAATTTTTTTTATTTTTTTTTTAAATAAGATCTGCAGTGTTCAGGATTGATCTGTCTTTCCTTGTTAAAAGCCGTGATAAATACCTCTCTTCTTTCTCCCCCAGTATCAGAGTAATGCTGACTTGCTTCTGAAAAAATCTAATTTACAGCATTTAAATATTCCCAAAATACCATCTATAATTAGAATAATGAGAAGACATAACTGTATTTCTGTTCTAGCCCTGTACCGCTGAGTAAAAACCCTACAGTGGCACTGAAAACCCTAGAGTGGAATCTGAAAACCTCTGGGTTCTGGCACAGGCATCCCTTGCTGTAGGGCTACTCCATACACTGGGGATAGAAGAATACTGTGGTGTTCAAAATTACCTGTATTTTGCCCTAGTAGCTACATGCATCCAGTAACTACATACATCAGATCTTTTACAGCAGTTAGCACAAGAGCTCTCATCACCCTTCTCCTCCTAGTATTTGCTTTTCTTTGCTATGACACAACATAAATTGTACTCTCTCTGAAAATCCACTGCCATTGTTAAATGCAGAAAAATAAATATTTTAATTAATTATTAAAACCAGAAGTGGGCAACATCAGTCCTGAACATACATTTTAGATCTGAATCCACTGCAAGTGAGGTGTGTCCAAAATAGAATGCACTCATAAAAGGATAACCCTTTATGGCAGGCTGAAGACAACACTGTCCTAGATTAACAAGCCTGGATTCACTTCTTGTTTTCTGTAGCTAGAATTTACCTTTATTAGCGAACTAGTTGCAAACTGAAGATGACTATTTCCAAACATGCTTTTTCTTATATACACTTGCAATATACAAACCAGTAGAATATTACTTGCATATTTTCAGATAATCAGATCAGCAAAGTCCTGTCTTCAGCTATTTCAAGCAGAAGTTCTTTACAGCACTAGGAATTTATTTTAAAGGCCAATCAAGACCAGTGGGAAAACCTCCACAGATTTTAATGGGCTACAAATTAGCCTTCAACCCTCAAAGTATCTAATTAAAGGTATTGATACTCATTCAGTTCAATTTGACTGCTTCATATGTTCTTTTCAATTTCCACAGAAATTGCATCACAATGACATCAGTGATTCAGAAGCCTTCCAGCAACCTATACTAAAGTCAGAAAAGCACAGGAGGAGAGCCAAACCCTCCCCTCCCCAAAACACAGAGGCAGAAGAAGTTTCTTAAGTGCAGCACAAAGTACCCAATCTTTGTGAACGCAACAGTAAAAGCAAGCGGTATTTACAACTGAAAATGGCCCAGTCCTGCCCCATGAATTTAAGTCGGGATATAACACAGCAAAGTTAGGAAAGTTTTAACTTTAACTTCTAGGAAAGTTTTAACCTTAAACCTTACTTCTGAAATGATGAATTAGGCAACATTATGAGGAGCTTTATTCCTGAAAAATTTTTGAAGAACAAAGCAAGATGAGAGCATCAATAAGGTATTAAAACTCTTCTTCAAGCTCTGAAATGCCTATCTGGTTACAAAAAGCCACCCAAAAATGGAAGTGAAAAAATCACATAAACAATTTCCTGACAGAAGAACACAATGCCAAAACCTGTGAATTGCAATTAAAGAACACATTCAAATGAATTGCACTGTAAATCAAATGCAAAGCACTGCAAGCCCACCTCCAGTCAAAGCAATTGAAGTATTACCGGCCACTGCAGACAAAAGCTGGCCTGCTTTGCACAAGATGTTCCCACTGCCATGCACCCAGCTTCAATTTAGCAGACACGGGAGCAAAGAAAGAGCTTGCAGGGCTCCCTGGCTCTCCAGCTTCCACACCAGAGCAGCACCAATGGTAATCAAAGACCTCTACAGTGGTACTCTTAAGCATTTGAGGAAATCAAGGTCTGAGACATAAAAACATGAGAAAGTAGAGGTGTGAAGAGTCACAAAGACAAAGGAGACTGTTGAAGTCATTGCGGCTAAATGAAAACTCTTTCCTAGAGAACATTAAGAGACTTCATTCAGAGACTGTGCATGTGAAATAAAATATTAAAAAGTAATAACTGATATTGGTAAAATAAAATTTAAAAAAACACATTAAAAATAATTGTCCATAAACATACACTTAAGTTACATGGCAATAGTTTATACTATTGTATTATACCAGTATAATAGTATAAACTAGTATAAAATAGTATACTAGTATAATAGTATTATACTATTTCAATAATTATTGCAACACATCGCCTTTTTTTTTGCATTAGTGCTTTCCTAAAGTTTTAGGGTGGAAAAAAAAAATTATGAGTGTAATCAATGTGCTGGATTTTGCAGTTTCATTGCCTGCAAACTCAAAATTGTCCTATTTTCAGCCAACACTTCCACCTTAGAAAGCTGGAGCTAAAATCTCTAAAGAACCTGCTCCTAAGTCCTTCAAGTGCTGAGGCAAGCAGCAGCTAGACGTACAACGTACTTCAAAGGGTGCATTTCCAGCGATGCAACAAATGGCTCCATTACATTAAAAGCTACACAAAAGGGACCTTGGCATGCGTAGAGCGCACTGGGGAGAAGTTGAACCAGCTTAAGCAAACAGTTCCAAAATACACTGTTTCTGATTAAGGTGTAATTAATATACAAAAATACAGTAGTTTACAGGTAAATTTTAATTTCCAAGGAGCTAAATTAATCTCTTGACGTTACTTGAAGAACTGGATCCAGTCATTTTTACAAGCTGAAGGAATCATCGCAATCGTGTGGTTTAACATGCCAGTTAAATCATTTCAGATCAGTGTTTCCAACCCCAGCCTCTATCTTCCCATTCCCAGGCTGGGCTTCCTTTGAATGTTTCTTTTCAAAGAGTACAATCATGTCTTTGCATTGAAATCAGAACCTATCATCAGACTCGGAAAGCTGTCCGCACTGCAATAATACGCAAAAGGTTGCGGTAAGGATCATACTGCAAATACTTTCCATTCATAAATCCATGGGATTTAATACGTGCCGTTTGCACAAGTGTGGATGCACAGTTTGATACTTGTGGTCCCCACAACTAACTTTGTGCTTTTTGGAAAAAAGCACTAACAACGCACCTCGCTTTTTGTGTTTGCATTTCAACACCTGAGTTTATCTGATGTATACACACACTGGTGGAAATACTGCGCTTATGTGTGTTACTGTCAGACTTGTATTACTCTCTAGATGATTGAGGGCTATTTTCATTAAAAGGCTGAGTATTCTCCATTACTAGCAACCTCAATGGATACTGGTACATAGAACCCTAAAGGAAAAAATAATATAGCATTGAATGGCACAATAAAATCATAATTTAGGATTTCATCAGTTGCACTGGGGAACACACAATAAGCTTCTCTTCCATTTTTCTTCTGCAATTCTTTCCTCCCCAGGGAAAAAAAAAAGAAAAAAAAAGTGGAGTTCCAAGAACAGAAGAGAAAAATAAAACAAAACTCTCCCTTTTTCACAAACAGTATCATATTTGTAATGATTTTTTTTTAAGCTTTGATTTGCAATGCCAATCACAGCAGATCAAAACACTTTGTTTCAAGTAAGGGTTCTGTCACGGTATTATTTGACGTTTTTATTCAATTGTGCTCAAGGTAACTTTAGTCATGTGCATATTAAGGAAAACCTATAGATACCAGTGTATCTACTGTCTAGAAAATCTGTATGCATTGTGCACAGATCAGATAGAGAGAGTCCCATCACGGAAGTATTGGAATGTGCATATAATTATGTGTGCTTATCACCTGATTGCACAGGATAGGAATGCCTTTCTCTCTTAAATACAAAAAAGCAATTCAGCCCACCATATAGGAATAACTGGAATTATATTAATTACCTATATCCTTTCCCTGAAGTATGTTTTGAGAAAGCTGTTTCAGTTGACTAAGTATTGGGTGGGGTGTCCATCTGCCCCATCCCAAAATATTTATCTGCCTTTTAAACCTGAGTGCTACCATTGCTGCAATTTCACATCAGTGGGACAAAAAAAAAAAAAAAAAAAAAAAAAAAAAGGTAGTTCCAGTCAGTTACTGGTCAAGGACTTTTCATGAAGAATGGAGCTGTATGAAGTGTTTCACTGCTGCCATTTACATTCCCCTTACCAAGAGAAATGAATTACACAAGGTTTCATTTCTGCCTACAAGCCTGTATGTCATGAACAGCGATATCACAGACCTACTCCTGTCTCCAAAGCACCCCAGAGGGTGCATAAGGCAATTCACTGGGATGCAGGAAGGAAATGTATTTGTACAATTCACCAAATAATAAATAAAAAAAAATATTAAATAGTGTTTATTCCATCTTTATCTCATCCTTTTAAAATTTATTTTTGTGCATGCTTCAGAATGTTATATATTGGTGCAGCAGCATATGCAAATGCATACATACATAAATAAATATGTATATATTGGGAGTGCACGCTCAAAAACTTAGTTACGTGTGATCAAAAACGTTTGGGGACCATTGCACTAAACAGCTTTTAATACTCAAACATCAATTACATAATGTAAGATGAGGAAACCTTAGCAAATTTAAAACGGGAAATTTTTATATCCAATATAAAACACAAACCTTTACTAGACAGTCCTGCAGCCACTGAGAACATTTTAACTGAGAACTAAAAGTAAGGTAAATTTCAATTTGTGAAATTTAGATTTTACATAAATCAAAAGCAGAATAATCCAGATGAAAAATTACTCCCAGAGGGATAAAGGCAGACAAATGAACCAGTCCTCTCTGAGAGCACAAAAGGAAACACCGTGGTTCAGATCTTGCACTTCCCAAGAGGAAAAGTTACCCCAACCTTACACAAGTCAGGTACAGCAACCTCAGTTCTGCTTTTCTGGTGCCTACTGTATGTCTCTTCCACTTAATAACATGGATTCCATCTTTCTCTATTAAAACTGCCTTCCTTTTCTCTGTTTATACAGGAAGTAATTTAAAGCTTTTGAATTCCCTTGGCGTCAAGTATGAGAAAAACAATACATTCAATAACTCAACCTCACAGGCAATTTCTTATTTACTGTTGTGTGTCATAGGCAAGAGCTGTCGTCATCCCAAACTTCAATTTAAGAACATCGTTCTATTCAACACTCTTGTGTTTAATTAAAACTTCATCTTTAGATTAAGTACTGACTTTCAAGATTTGTGTAAACATAAAATTGAGCAATGTAATTTTATTGGGAATGCAGATGCAAAACCTATCTTTCTGCATCAGACACTCACACATACCCACATCTCTATTCTCCAGGATTTTCATTTTGTGCATTTGTTTATTGTGGCAAAGAACTTGGAGCATTAAAAACCTGTTTTAAGAAAGTTTTGGTGATTGAGTAGTCTTGAAATACTATACGGGATTGATACCTGACTCTGATGAAGTGGTAAGATGCTAAATCCCAAGTACTCAACAGCAAGGAATAGCAGGATAAAAAGTTTTATCTTGAGGATCTAAACCAAAAGTAAGTGCACAGCGTGGCAAAATGAGTTCTGGACTAAATTACTGTATTTACTAAGCTGACAAAAAAAATACTGAGATTGACTACTGTTTTAGTCACTACGGCAAAGTAATGATGCCAGAGCTGTTAAGAACGGCATCCTTCTAAAGCTGTCTATTCAAAGAGTACTTCATCATTCACCATAAACAAATGTGTGTGGATTTTAGGCTTTTCAGAAAAATTATACTCAAAGTATTCCATCCAAGGCCAATTAAACGATAGACTTAAGGCAGGCTTAACAGAATCAGCTTTGTAGGATCAGCATCTATAAACTCAGCAAACCTAGAATCACTTGAGAGGAGCAATGCATCTCTCAGCCTAAACCAAGTTCTCTCAAAGTCGCTAGATAATTTATTCCCCAGAGAATACTCATTAGTGTTGCAAAATTGATGTTGTTTATGAAGAGACAATTGCATTATTGGTAAATTAGATTTCAATTCTCCTGCATAAACGTACTATACAGTTTGCCCATTTCCTTTCATATATTATACATTCCATAAAAGACAAATATATCTTAACTACTGGGTTTTCCCCCCCCCTAATTTCCAATCACTTAAAATTGCTTTAAACATTCATTTGGTAAAGATGAAGAAATTCAGTCCTAGTAGGTTACTGGTGGTTTCAGACCAGAGCATCCACAAATACATGTACCAAAAGACACAGCAAGCTTATGTTATTGTGACATACTATCTTCAATTATTAATTCAACCGTAGCTGCTTAGTATCTCCAGTTTAACTACTGTAGTATTTTGAAAAAGGAGAAGAGAGGAATAATTGTAACTTGACAAAATAGCTAAGAATGGATCTGCAGCAGGTCGAAAGCAAAGTGGGTTCTTGACAAACCTGTCTCCTTGTCAGTCATTTAGAATACTGACTCACGACTGCAGAAGGTTTGTCCCTTATACTTAGCTTTCACATACAATCAAACCAGGTAGTTTCTTCCTAAATAACCAAAATTCTATAGCGTTAAGACCCAGGTCCAGTAACTTGGTCAACAGAGGGGAAGAAAAATCTCCACACTGCAAAGCCTTCTATGACAGTGGACAGCATCAGCTTCAGCAAGTTACAAAAAAGCAAGAGAACACAGTTCAAACTTATCTTTGATATATTTCAAAAGAAATCTATTTTTATGAAAGTGTTATGCCAAACAACAAATTATTCACGAAGAAGATTAATTAAGAGCATTACCATAAGAAACTACTTTAAACTGTGCAACCAACATCATAATTGTAGACGATCTCAGAAGAGTCAATGCAATTCATTGAATTCTATGAATTCTATGTTCAGCAGCATTCAACTTTCATGGAAAATTTATCAGTAAGAGAAATAAAATGGCAAATGTAACTATTTTTTTCTTCTGTGATGGGATACTTTTGCACAAAGCTGTCCAATCTACTTCTAACTTATCTTATTATAGAAGTGTTTTTAAAAGAGGTCTTTAAAAAGACCTCTTCAAATTTAGCTTGATACTTTTAACAGAAGCAGCATTTTATGCTACCCAGTATGATCAAATATTTGGCCACTGACCAGAGGTCATCCTATCTAGCAGAATTCATAAGTATTAAAGCCCTCAAAGTTAAACTATGAATTCCATTTTATTAACTACATTATAAATGAATTATGTTACTAATGACTTAAACATAACAGGCCCATCCTTGCCAAGTACAAAAGGGAAGAATTCAATTAAATTACTGAGCATTTCCTTATACACAGGTGACTTTCAATCTGATTAATGAACACACAAAACAGACAATTGGTGTCACAACATACTATTAATTTAAGCACTGCAGCATCAAAAGAGGAATGCTCACTTCTCTCCTGTCTGCTGGTCTAGCCAGATGAGAGGAGAGGAGAGGTAAAGCACAGATTACTTATGGTAATACTAACACCTGCAACGGCCTCCCAATCAGCTGCAGCTATTAGCACACACACCAGCATTCAAACAACTTGCCATCCTCACTGTAGCAAGTGCCAAGCAACGGTGCACCAGAAAACACGTAACAGAGAGAGAAGTGGAGAAGGAGAGTAAATTCTCAATATCTTGCACAGACTGTCTGCTGTTTTGTCAAATAGATCAGTACTTTGGGGGGAGTAGGGATGGAAGTCACAATGTGCTGGTAATACCATATAAAAACCTAAGGCAGGGAGAAGACTGTGAGGGAAGACAGATCATGACAGCACTTAAATGTAGAAACCATAACTATTTAATAGCATATAAAAAGGTGTTATTGTTTAAGTTTGCATGAAGTGACTTGATAAATGACTGCTGTGTAAAACTAAAACACAAGAAAGTAAAAGCCTGTGTTATAAACTGTGTTTGTAACTTAAGACGCAGATGTTTGCTTTTTCAGCGAAGAGTCAAGACAAGGGGTGGAAGCCTTTTACACGAAGGCAGAAAGGGCACGCAGAGTGGAATCAAGCAACACCACATATGCTAAAGCAAAAAAGCAATCCTCAAACACTAGCACCCGCGCAGTAATTTTGCCTCCTTAGGGAACCTTGGCACATTATTTTTTTGTACCCAAAGAACAAAGTCATTCATTCACAGTCACAGAGCAGATGAATTATGCTGAGGAAAGAACTAAGTCTGGAAAAAACTGCAGATTATAATACTATGGGCGGGGAAAGGGTTGCTGCATGGAACAATCTGTTATGCCCATCCCTAAGCAGACAGAGTAAAGCAGCAGCCTCCAAAGTCTTTAACATCAAAACATTTTATAGAGAGGGAAAGAAGTCACAATCATTTTAACTTCAGTCATTGCCTACTGCCTTTTGACTATATCCAGCTTCACAAAAGGCTTTTCTGTAAAAGCTGAAAATACACACTACAGTGGACAAAACCTCATAATCTTTACAAGTCTCAAACAATAGCTGAAAACATGACAATTTATTCTCTATCCTTGCTACTAAAGAGCTAACTTTTCAGGGCAAGAAAATATAGGGTTGACAGGAGGAAAAAGAAATAGGATAATATCCTTCCCTCTTTCTCACCCTCATTTTAGATTTCAAAAGAGTCAAGTTATATTGAGTAGTACAATAGAAAACTAAATTCTCGTAGTACTCTTTCCATCACTGTGTCTCTTCAATCTTTTTTTGCTCTTATCCTGTCAGACCCCCTCTCACTAACATATTCCCTTTTATTACAGTCTGTCACATCTATCTCATATTCAACCTCACTAGTATGCTCATTATCAAATGTAAAATACACAAAAGGGGACCAAGGGGAAGACTGTCATCCAACAACTGGTTAAGTGAAAAAAGGACTGGAAAAAAAAAAAAAGAAACTGTAATTACATAAAAATCATGTAACTTGCAAACATTGAGGAAAAGCCATTTTGAATCCTCAAGAACCACAGGACATCAGCTTCCCTTCTTTTCTCTACTTTGGCAACAACATTTTTGCACTTACATGGGGAGAGGGGAAGAAAAAAACCAAAAGGCTTTCTACACTATGTAACTGAAAGCTGAGCATTACCTCACCCATAACGCAAGGGGCGTTACCCCTTTTAAATAAGATTATTGGAACATACTATGAGTGATAGCACTAGGAAGCCAAGCCAGAAAACAAAGGAGGACTGACTGGAATAGGGCAGAAAATCCTGAATAGTTATTATTTTATACTGGTCATTCTTTAAGTCTATGGCAGGAAACTGTTTACCTAATAACCTGCCATGTTTTTTTTATTCAAAAGTAGTTTAAAAATATTATGCCCAAGTTAACCACTAGTATTACACTGAACCACTGTGACTTTATATTGCTGTGCAATGTTCATAGATGAGAATATGACTTTACTCAAGTGATTTGACAACATTTTGTTCTGCTGTTGGTAAGAAGTTAACTGATTGATTTAGAACATGTTTAAGTTACAACACAAATTGGTATCTTAAAGCCCTTTACAAAAACCATAAAATTCACCTAGAAGTGCGTAGCTGACGCAATCAAACAGAACTCTTTCCAGAACCGTCCTCTAACTGCTCTGGCCATAAGTCTTTCTTAAGGCATGGATGGTACTTTTCATTTATTTGTTCTTATAAACTGATGGTAGAAAATATGTTGAACCATATAGCACAATAAAGCCTACACAGTTTTCTTTCGTAACCCACTGAACTGTTGGACTAAAGACCAAGAGAGTCACCCTGGTCTCTCTTCTGAAACAGTGTAGAGAAACCTGTGGTAGCCCGTAAAGACAGCAACCACCAAACCCATTATTAGTACACCAGCAGGTCCAACAATTCATGCTGGAAAGTCTAATACAGCTCTTATGACATGTACTCAAGTGTGCTGGATCACAGGCAACAACAGTATTTTTATATTTCATATTAACCTTCAGAGCATATACGCAACATGTGAGGAATAAGAAAAAACTCTAGATCAATAATCTACCCAAGCTCCAGCCTAAAAAACTTAAGATTCATCTACAAAGACTTGTATGGAAGGGCCCAGGAGATGACAAACTATCATTTCTAATCTACAAGTCTGTGTGAATCATAATATTGTGCAGCAGGAAATGTCTCCATCCTCTTCTCCCATATAAAACTGAAATAAGCATATTTAAAAATAAAAGATACAAAGAAAAATTTCAAATCAAACTTGTCTGCAAGCTAGTATTGAGGAAAAACAGTAAGCATTTGTTTAGAAGTCACAGTATCTTTAATTAAATTCTTATTGTGGTCTTGGTACCTTTCTAGGCTAACTTGTAGCAAAAAGGAAAGTTTTAATTTAACATGCAGTGCTACAACTGCCTTAAAAATATAAGAGATTGTATAGATACTGAAGAATCAAGTCCTATTGATCTGACTTAATGTGGAGATCAGCACTGCTGACACAAAGGAGGCAACAGAAACATGGCTGGGGAAAATCTGGCCATTAATTTAAACACATATAGAACACTTGAAGCACAACTGAAATTTACCATTCACAGATGAATGGCTTATGAGGAGGCAGGGGATTGTATCAGCCTAATTATGCCAGAGCAAGATGATGTTTGTGTGTGTGCATGCATGAAAAAAATAATATTGGAATATTAAGCATATTTTCCTGCGCATCAGATCCTTTCTTACACAGTGGCATAGCTTTCTTGTCCCTCATAGGAACACAGAAAAGACAGAAAGCAAACTACTGAAAGTGCTGACAGAAACATGAAAGAAACAATGAGTTTCTCCCGTAAATGACAATAACAACATTTTCATGAAAGGGTTATCAGCTTCATTTACTCGAGTGCCATACCTGTTGAAGTTAATGTCTGGATAACTAGAATACTCAGACTTCATCTTCGCATTGCGACGTGGAAAAGTACAGAAGAAAGCATTGGCTAGAAAACTAGCAATCTGTTCCTGTGACATTGTGATGGAGTGATTCATCTTTTGTTTCAGCAGAGGTATTGGCTACCAACAAAAGAAGTGAGGGGGAGGGAGGGGCAGGAGAGAATGGAGGGAAGAGAGAGAAAAAATAATTAGCTTACCCATTTTTAAAAGAAAAAACAGGAGCACAATATTACATTTATTAAATTAGAGCAAGAGTAATTTAGACCACTGGTGAACCCTTTAATCAGGAGCAGCATTAAAGTCAAGAACAGTTTATTCAAGACAATTTGGAAAAAGCTTGCTTGATAGACTGCAGATTTGTAATCAATAATAAAAAGACAGACCAAGAAAACACAACTTATTAAACAAACCCATGAGGAATAGAGAGGGGAAAAAATATAGATGGGATGTGACAAATCCTGAGCAACCTGAGAAATCTGAAATAAAAGACCACTTTCAAGAGCTGCAGAGTTAAGAACCCTTTAGCTTTCAGCTACAATAATGGTGCTTTATAGTTTAGAAAGAGACATGAAAGTCATGCCACAGATCATCACTTTATGACTTGCTTTGATTATTTTTTTACATCCTGATGGAAGAAATAACACTGACAATTTTTGCAGAAAGTGCATGAGCATCCATTCTTTTACAATCAAAATTAACTAAAAGCTCAGCTTCACATGGGTGTTTTATTTTACTCTAGTGAGAGCTTTAATATAAAAAGAAACAAAGGGGTGGGGGAACAAAAGAAAAAAAAACTGAAAAAAAACCCCCACAACACTGAAGTGTTGAACATTTTATCAGGCTTTAGCCTCCTCCTTTAGCCTCATATTTCATTTATTTTTCTTAATTATGTGATAATACTAAGGGGGAGGTGGGATCATTCTGACTGCAAAGAGCCCAGTAACAATTATGGTAAGCCCACTTCACAGGAGAAAGAGAACACAGTTTTCAACTGCTCTTCCAGTATTCTCAGCCATCATCATTGGCCTAGCTCCAGGAAAGCTGAGCAGCTACATCTTAATCCTTTCAGTTGTGAATACAGAAATTGCTGCTAATTTAGACTGTTGAATACACAGCCCTGTTTACTCTACAAAACAAACAAGTCTTCCACTGTTCTTATAACTACTGCATTCACTGAATCTCATTCTGTCTTCTAGCTATTTAATTAACAAGCTATGTTATGACGTCTGAAGTCACACAGCTAGAGGGGGATAAAAAGCCTGAGACGCTCTAAGTTCTACAAGCCTATTAAAAATAGCATATTTTGGCAGTGTTTTATTGGAACAAATTTAGCTTTATGTCTAACCAAAAGAATGAGTCTGACCAAGTTCTTCACAATTTACACTGCCTAACAGTACATCATCTTTACTAACGGCATTACTGTATGAACTTGCAAGTTTTGTACTTGACTTTGTGTTCAGAAATTTCCCAGTGTTCTCAAAAGCTTCTCAAGTGACTAGTAAAAAAAATATTTAAGAAACATTCATACTGTTTGAAATTTTATATCTACTGTAGGACCCCTGTGACAGAGATTTTCCCTGCTCCTGTCCATCAAAATCAGTTTAGAAAATTGTAACAAAGAAGCTTATAAATTCAGAGTTGTTACCCTGCTAACGTGTTACCTATCATACAGCCTCACTTCCTTGATCAGTCCTATTCACTTATCAGCTTTATTACCTACAAAATTGATTCCCATAACAATAATAAAGAGTTAGTTAAGGTTTGTACACATGCAAGTATTGCAATGCTGTAACTAGAATAAAATATACTCTTAAGTAAATGAAGACTTTACGAAAATACTAATTCCAGGATTAAAAACTTTCTAAAATCCAAGGCCTCAGCTACATTCAATACAAAACTTACACCTTTTATTAAGAACATGACACAATCCTGCTATTTTGACCTTAGCCTTAGCCATTAGTTACAGTTTGCAGAGAAGCTGTTTGCCACAAAGGACTTTGCCAGCTGTGTTCACTTACCTGGGTGCAGATACTAGGGAGACAAAGCGCCAGCTTGACCATATCAGGAAGAATGGACTGGAACAAATGTTGAGCCTCTGCATCTTCAAGAACCTGGTAAAAAGAGAGAAAAAATAATAAAAAGGTGTTTCACCTCAGAAATGACTGTACAAAAAGTTTGTGAAAACAGGGCCCAAACAAAAAAAAAAAAAAAGGCACAAAATTATTAGCTTCATGCAAATCTGCAGCATTTTCATGGCAGTACCTCGCTGCATTTCACCCTGCAATAATCCACTAACTGTAATACAGAAACAACTCTCAGAAGTTGCAGCTAAGAAAATACATCACTAAATGCCCTATAAAGCTATAAAGGAACCCTGAATAAGTTATCATTTTGACTCTTTCAAGAGCAATGAACCAAATTTTCAACTTGTAACTTGTAATCACTACCTGACCACAAAACTACCAGAATGATTTACTTAACTTTTATATTCAGGTCATCATCCAAGAGAAGTACATGTGACATTCTCCCATGAAGGACATGTGGAACGCACTGCTGGGTCAGACAGTGGTCCTCAGCAGCAGCCAAAGGAAATGCTATGTAAGAAGCACAGGCAGGCCTGGGTACTTTCTGCTGTCCATCCCCACCATGTTCCCTTCAAGAACTACAGCCTTTGGATTATACACATTAATGGGTGCAGCCTGCCTGGTCCCACATGCTGAAGTTGTCATTTTTTCAGTCTCTTCCTACAAGACAGCCGATCCTATGACTGACTATTTTAGCTGCCCTTCTCTACCTTCCCAAGAAGGAGAGATCACAATTGACAGCATTCAAAAAGCCAGGCACCCCAATGTTTCACAAGGCTTCTCAAAGCTGTTATACTCAAGATCAAGTCACATCAAAGCCTTCTTATCCTGGTTTCAATTCCCTCCCTGACATTGTCTGGCCCACTGGACATGTTTGGCTGCCAAAGCCTATCGAGTCAATCAATTCAGAGAAAGTCCAGAATCCTTCTTCTAAGTTGCAACTGCCAGTTATGAGCTCAACATCATGTACCCAGGCTTTAGATGAACCCTCCCACATGTCCATTCATGCATTATACACTTAGTTTTAAAGATGCAAAAGGTTCTTTGTAGCAGGCAATGCTCTACTAGGAAAAGCTAGGATAGGCACACAAATGGGAGGCTGTGAAAAGCAAAGCAACACCAAGCATTGCAATTGCAATACACAAAATGGCACAAAAGTGTGCCATCACCTCAAAAGTTTCACATTCGCTCTATGAATTGGCTGAAGTAAGATCAAGGACAGAAAAGTACATTCTCCATCTTGCTGTGCAGTGGTACAGTTTTTCCCCTGATCTAGGGATCCAGGTACCAGCTGTGACCCACTGCTAGATCTGCGTGCTGCTTTTAAGGCAAAAAGCAGACACAAGAGAACACACAACTTGCACAACAGCTGGGGAAGAGAAGACCAAGGTCACAGTTCAGCCTTCTGCCTCCCTCTTTCCCAGACATCCAGGGAATCTGTATCTATATCTACCTTCTTCCAGTTTCTAGATTAAAATCATTAAAATTCGGAAACTGTGGCTTTAAAACTGCAGAATATGATTTTTTTTAAAGTTAAACTGTTAGAAAATAATTGGATTTGCTATCAATTTCACACAAAACCAATAGCAGAGAGTGGATAAAACAGCATCAAGGTATTATCAAATTCAGCAATATTTCAGGCTAGTTGCATAATCACAGAATATGATCTTTAATCAAAGCTTTGTAATTCACACCACAATGGGAAGTTTCACAGAGACTTCAGAATGTAAAAAAAGATACTGCCAATTTTCTTTAGAAAAGGAAAATACAGTGCCTCTGATTCAAAGCATACTGTTCCCCATAAACGCCAAGCTGAAAATACTGTTTGAAGGCTAACAAGTTCTGTTCTTCCCAGATCATTAAAATAACTATAGAAGTATCTCTGCTCTACTCCCTCCTGTCCAAGTGATATAAAAGGGGGTAACAGTACTCAGGAAGTTAAAAAACCAAAACCACAAACAAATGCTCAGAAGGACAAACAACTCGTGGCAGGGAAGGTGGAAAAATAAAACAATCCCAATACCTGCAGAGATAGTTGCCAGGCATTCTGTATGCTGCTCATGGAGACATACAAACAAGGTTTTAATTTAAAGTTTTAAGTTGAAACAGGAACTCCAAAGAGCAGCAAACCTAGGTAAAATGAAAATAACTTGATATAATAGAGAAGGAATACAAGTAATATACAAATTGCTATGGAAAGTCAACTTTTTTTTTTTTTTAAGGTTAAGAAAAGAACAAGATGCATCCCTCTCTGCTGCTGTTGCCTGCCTATGCACCTACATATTTACAGAGTATAAGTTAGATATTGAAAATCATGACCTAACCTTTAACATTGTCTGCTCTAGCAGGAAACTTTGTTCTTATGCACGATGTTTTTAAGTGCTATAATATAACAAAATAAACATTTAAAGGCTGGAATTCAGATCTCAATACATAAAAATGAGTATGTAAGTTAAATCTATTCAAAAGATGACATTTAACCTCAGATGTCTACCAGGCTGTCAAATTCTGATATTCTCTCCCCTTCGGGTAACACTTCCTCTCTTTTAAAGCTGACATATAAGTAGTGGCTGCTATGCTTTGCTGACTGCCACAGACTATACAGTATAACTTATCCGGTGACACATTATGGCACCGGATTTTGTCACAGCTGTCAAAACTTCAACCTTTTCTTTATGCTCCTTTGAAAACAATATAATAATAGCATGAAACAATTTCTTCCCAAAACAGAAGGAGAGCTAGCAATTGCATAGCTCAGCTCTGATAGGAAATGCGTAAGTACAAAGTTAACTTCTTAGACTCTGAAGTTCTACTTTTCCTTCTCCTTAACCTTCCTAATGTTGCACCAGAACACACTCTCTTCCCTACATAATCCCTATGCATGACTTTTACTAAACCTCCACTACTCAAAATTTGCAGCTGTTAATGACCAGAAGTGTTCTCATTGGACTGCCGACAGGTTATTCTTATGTGTAAGTGACAAGTAATGTAGGTCTTTTTTTGTGAAAAACATTGGGTGCCATGAAAACCTTACTACATTTTTACAACACAAATCACTTAAAAGACCCCACAACTTTAAAAACATGATCATTGTGAGAGCTAAATTGACAGACCTTGACAAGAAACTCCTGACTGTACATCGTTCTCTCATCAAACCACCAAGCAGCTTAAGCATCCCTGGTTTGAATACTCCCCTATGTAGACAAAGGTCTCCTAGATACTGCAGGAAAGAACATCAATAGTTTTCAAGCTCAAAGTTTGTTTCTTCCTGGAAATGTTGTAACTTCACAAAACAGCTGCTGTAGTGAGTAATTCAAGAACTCTGTTGTTCAACTGCAGGTACCATTTTATTTAAAAACAAAAACAAACATAAAAACCTACAAAACGTATCCGTTTTCTCCCCTAAAACTCTTTAGGGAGCTATTTAGCCCTGTGCTTCCCATCTCTACCCTGAGGCTATCACCCATTACTGAACAGTAGCAATAAGCCAAAAATATTGATCCTTTCTTGCTTTACGTTTCTAATAAAAAACTTAATGAATCATGGCCACATCCATAGCTTCCTCTTTCTGCCCAAGTGTTCTTCCTGTACAGGTACTATTCCTGTGAGGTATCTATGAAAAAGAACACCTGCAAATCCCCGGCTACTTGGCCCTCATCCTCTTTTGACCACTAAACCAGCATGCCACCACAGCTGCAGCTTTGCAGACCAATTACTGTCACTGCATATTCTCAGCTATGCTCAGTGCAACACAGAGCCTGGTTTTATCTGTGACAACCTTTTTAGACTTTGAAAGCAGCAAAAAAGAACACTCAGTCATGGAAAGTAAAAGGATTCCAAGGACGTGGAGTGCTGACACCACAGCTACATCTGACGGGAATCCCACAATGCAAATGCCAACCTGGGAGAACCTAGCACCAGCACAGAGAATACCTGGTCACAGAACTGAATGAAAATTTATTTGGCAGGAATCACTTCATGAAGCAGTGACTTGTACTGGTGTAAAATCCAGCATATTTAGAGTCACATTACATATTCTACTTATTTGTTGCTGCTGAAAGAGGGATGTGTCATTCTATCTCCCCAAACACACACCAGTTCCCACGTTCAGTTGATAACTTCCTGAGATAATTTGTTAATGCTACAGGAAAATAACTTGGGGGATGGAGGGTGTCCTCTTCCTCTGCATTAGTAAGTCAAACCAGCCTACCAAAAAGTCTCACGTTATTAGATGTTGTGCAGGGTGGGTGGTAGGTGAAACAGAACCAGTCACACCACTCATCAAAGGGCTACAAAGGCAGATACCCATTGCAACTCCTCCCACTGAAAAAGCGAAATATTCTAGTCAGCATGAAGCTGTTACAAGCACCTCACTTTGAAGTAAATCTCCCAGAAAAGGAATGCCTATTTTGATTCAGTAATGTGCTTTTAACTGTGTGAGATGTGTTCCAGGGCTACAACTATGCAAACATTAAGAGAAAGGATTGGGTTTCCATTAGTAAAAAAATAACATTTGTTTTATAAGGAATTGTAAAATATGAAGTGGCTGTCAATAATTTTTGATAGAGGAAAATGCTTTAAGTATCACAGCAATTTTGTTTTTAACCAATTGATCAGTCTCTCCTTGCCACATTATGCATACGTGTCATGGGCAGCTTTCTTCAGGATTTGAAATGAAAACAAAAAACATATTGTTGACTTTATTCATAGTTCTCCAATCATGCAAAAAATTATTTAGAAGTGAAATAAGAGCAGAGGTTATACCCCAAGAGAAAAATATGTGGAACGAGAGTTGCAAAGCATGACTTACCCTTGCCAAAGGAATCACTTGGCAATTTTATCAGTATTTGCACTGGAGTAACTGATTAAATGAACATGACTTAAGGCTCCAATTCATAAGATGCAAATGGGTCAGCAAGCCGTAGCAGAGGTAAGAGCTCTTGGCCAAACTTGCATTGCAATTTTGCAAAATGAACATTTATAGTGCAGCAAAGAGGCCTGACTAAACCTTGCCATAAGTAATGGCCTCTTGTCACTATAAACCAGTCCTCCAAAACGTAATGAACGAGTATGCCTGACAGCCCTAATAAGAAGGATCTGAGATAGCATGGGGTGATAGTGATGCTAGAGAGTTTAAATCTAAATCTGACAGCTCATCAAACCAAACAAAGTGTACATACAGGGCACAAATTTGGACAGCTCTATCTATCACATGGGAAGGCAGAGCCATCACGCCAACAGGCGAGCAGCACGCTAAAGCAGCAATGGCTTAATGCTTTCAATTTGTTTGGGTTTATTTCCCCATATAAACTTCGTGGCAGGACAAGAATCCATTGAACCACATTCTTCAGATGAATGAGAAAACCAGAGTGCTTCTTTGAGACTTTGTCTTTTATTTCCTAATTCTAATGGATTTTGACCTTCTGACTTTTCCTTCCCAGATGCCATAATGCCTCACACACTTTCTGGAATTACTTTGAGTTGGCAAGTGTTCTGTACCATCAGTTACTCTGCTGAACTGCCTTTCCAGTAACAGCCTTGCTAATTATTCTAATGCAAGATAACATGTTGGAGGTAGCAGTAGTCCTAACTAATTAGACAAACTGTGTAACTTCTAGATATTCTATTCACAGTAAATTCATTCTGCTAATTTCTAGAATACTTTTTTCCTTTCTCCTCCATCACTATCTTCAGTTTGTCTCAACAAAAATATCTCTGTATATTTTTGCTGGGCATTAAAATCCACGTGAGGAATGCTTCAATGCTGAAAACTTGGTTGCAAATAGAAGTGCAGCAAATAAAGGCACATGTAGCCTACCAACACATAACATCATTATTAAACCTCCTTCAAGTCTGCAATTCAAAGAAAATAACAAGGATATGTGAACAAAGCAATGCTATCCACACTCTCACAAAGAGAAAGATTTGCTTGGTGCCACATGCAAGGACTATGAAGGTGGAACATGCCACAAAGCCTAAGGCAACTTGATCAGATTTTTTTCAGGAGAGTATTTCAACTTTTGTAGTTTTCCATATTTTGTGAGGAAAACAGGGAAGGCAAAAACTTAAGTTTGGTTGTGTTGTTTTTTTGGGTTTTTTTTTAAAAGTGCATTCCACAGAAGAAGCCTAAACAAGTTCTTACTGGGTGACTTTGAAAACTACTATACCAAGTTCACCTCCAAAAAAAAGAAAACAATCTTTGCTAAGTCATACTCTCTACAAAGGTACAAAGCCTTTTCTTCTGGACAGGGAGAATGAATTCTACCTAAACACACTGTGCCACAACTCTCAGTGTGTCTGGTATCTAGACAGAGGCACGGGGCTGTGGCCTGCTAACTTGTATGCTTATGTAAAACAGACTCTTTGTCATAATGTAAAATACTACATGTATAAGTAAGATTGAATCCTAGAAGAAAAGTGGAGGTCAAGGAGGGTGAGGGTGCAGACTTTAGTTCCCATTTTATTAAGTTAACGAACTTCCAAAACTGCAGGAGAGAATAAACTCTCATCTGCCTCCTTTAGTTCCCTTAAAAAACTAATTCAGTAGGAAACACACTCAGCTGTCAAATCCATCCCATTTGTCAAGCACTTGCCTGATTAGAAACCAGAGGAAGAACAAAGTAATCTTTGGAGGAAAGGCAGGGGGGGAACCACAACACTGGATTATGCAGGGAAGACTCTTATTTAAGAAGAAGA
Organism: Pedionomus torquatus; assembly: GCA_013398155.1. Classification (NCBI taxonomy): domain Eukaryota; kingdom Metazoa; phylum Chordata; class Aves; order Charadriiformes; family Pedionomidae; genus Pedionomus; species Pedionomus torquatus. The sequence continues at coordinate 7,996 of VZRU01020293.1, read as the reverse complement.
ATGCTTCTGACATTTATCAAAACCACAAACTGACACTTCAAAAGAAAAAAGGAAGACAGCTTACAAGGCAGAGGTTAATTCATTTTTGTTTAATTTCCCCACCCCCCAAGGGCTCATTCACGTCTTCTGCCAATCCAACCCTGGAATGATCTCTCAGGTGTATCATCCCTACCAACGGCAGCTTTGTTCTCAAAGCTTTTCAGCATTCTAAACAAAATCTGAGTGAAAAATGTATATTTATTTTCCCATCTCCTCATAATGGCTTTAGAAGCCCAGTTTATATTTCTACTGTACTGGAAATCTAACTGTAATCATCTTCATTACCAATGAGTGAATTCCCTACAGGCCCCCAGTAGAGTCCACCTGCACATTCTTGCAGAGCAACTGTCTCCTGGGTAGAAGCATCACAAACATTTCTGAAGCAGTGGCACAGCCCTGGGAAGAACAGTCAAACCCTGCTTTCTAAATAGTTTTGAGTTCCTCTTGGTAAGTACAAAGTAGCTAAAAGGACATTGACCTTGTTTCCAAACCAAGGCTGTAACATGAGGAAAAAAACCAAGTATCTTTCATTTGACTGACACAAGCTAAGGGTGAAAACAACTGGTTTTCAGGTTCATTCAAAACTTTTACCCCTATAAACAGAGTACTTGGAAAAAAATATTAAATAATGCTATGTTTTAAAAAACATCTGATAAGAACTATAGTGTGAAAGCATTCAAAGCCCATCAGATATTTAGCTACAAAATTTTTCAACCATTTTTGAAACCAGTAACCTTCGCACTAAAAGCTTCATGAGACAACATAGCTATTGCCCTTATGAAAGCTGTATTTTCCTTAACAATATCAAAAAAAGTCAAGCACAAGTAGGAGAAAAAGTAGGGGAAAAGAAGGATCAACTAAAGAAAATACAATAACATTGCAGATTTCCACAAATCTATAGACTACTTTTTGCTAGGTTGTCAGAAATATAGAATCAAAATTACCAATATCTTGAGAAAAATATCTGGTAATTAAAATTATATTGGCCAAATAAGACACCTGGACCACCTCCAGAGTACATGCTCTGTCACCTTTGCTCTTTAAAGTACGCACAGCAACTAACAGCAAACTCTGAAAAGAAACAATATAAACTAATTCAGGTTTTGATATGAAAAAGCATGAAAAAAATTAAGAACATAGGTACAATACACTTCATGTACAGCTTCATAGTCATTGGAACAATGGCAATGCTTACTTATCCTTTCCCTAATTCTATGGACATTACTTCAGAGAGTGTTTCTCTTGAAAGCTTTGCTTTGACCATCATCAGTTTGTGGGGTTTTGTTTTGTTTTTTTAGCTGCACCAGACTTTTTTTAAAAATAAAAATCTGAAGGCAGAAAGGAGCTAGGAAAAGCCACCACAACCAAAAGGAACTTCTCTTAGTCATTTGGGATGTACAGGTCAGCACCTATTATTGTGATTTACACATAACCCCAAGGACACAAAAAACCCCAACAAGCTGTTCATCAGGCCCCTGCTGCCAAAACTAAACAAAACAAAACTATCATGACACAGCTTTTGAAACCACACCATCTACTACATTATTTTTTTCTTTTTTCTTTTCCCTTTTTTAAACAGGAGTACTGTTCTCATTATAGTGAAAACCTATGGAAGATATCCTCAGGATGTACTGTGATATTATCTCAAAGCACTAAGCATCCACAAACATTTCAGACACAACACAATTAAAATGCTACACCTGGTATGTATAGATACCCCTTCCCCTGGTCATTTCAAGTCATCAGGCTGATGCAACAGTCATTGCAGCGGCTCTTCCTACAAACCACCACTCAAAAGATACTCAACTTTTTTGCTGAGAAAGTACAGAAAATACAGAAAAAGCCTGTAACTCAGTACTCAGTGCTATTTCTCCTCTACAATGGTTAGCTACTCATGTTTTGAATGTGTACAAGATGCATATCCTCCCGTCTCACAAAAGCTCAAATTCTGTTCAGTATGGGGACAAATTCCTTTCTGCTACTGTGAAAAGAAAACCCTTCATGGCATACTCAAAAGACCTTTCCAGTTTAGACTCTAAAAAGGTAACTTGATGTAAAGAAAATTGTTTGAAAACATCTGCGCTAAAATGAAATCCAGCAAGGAGCAATGAATAGGCTATTTTCAGCCTTGGGACATTTTGTTTCTTGCTTAAAAGCCTACATTTGTAGTGCTGACATCTCTGTACGAGGCTCACTTCTGTTAGCACTGTCCAGACAATTATAAAAATGATTTATCAAAAAACCAGTCACCAGAACAATTTGGTACTTGAAAATTCCTTCTATTCCAGTATCACTGATTTCAGCAATCATTTTTTTTAAGCAGGTCATTCAAACAACAGAACATACAGGAAAAACTGACATGGTTTATAAGACCTGCTAGGAAAGAAGTCCAGAGTAAAGCTTTATTAAACAAAAAAAAATCTCCCAAGATATGCACACACTTAACAGTAGCAGGTGTTCTTAAACAGCTTGGTCTTTTTCAAATGAGTGAAAATCCAGAGCTCAGCCATAATCCAACTAGACTATAATACAGTTGCACAACCTTCAAATGTTGCATTTATAGGCTTTTTTTTTTACATGAAACATTTAAATAACAGTAAAAAAAAAAAAAAAAAAAAAAAAGGAAGGAAGTATAATTTCCAAAACTGCCTAGGTAATTTCCAAAATTTAAGATTACTAAAGTTACTTAGGTTAAGATCACACACATTTAAAAGCTGTGCGGTTCTGCTGCTACTTGAAATATTGCAATTGAAGTAGAGCATTTCATTGACAGGACAGTTCTCAATTTCATTCAAATCAGCTCAGTGATCTCAAAAAGCAATCAATTCTTCTTAGAGAGGAAGCAGACATACTGCCAATATTTGCACATCTGATTTTTCTGCTCAGTTCTCAAACATTTAATATGCTCCTTCTTAACTCAATTACTGGCATTTGACATTTTCTGAACATACAAAGTTCAGGCAAAATGTGTTCGTATACTACATAGCAACATACAATCAAACGAGAAACTATAGTTAGGCAAAAAATGCAATAAGCATATTCTGCAGATATTATCCCAGGTTTTACTAGATTTACACCATAATTCAGCAACTCAGTAACACACATTTGGTAGGTTTTTCAGTTAAATAGAAGAGTTCTCTTCCATTTATTTTAATTATTCCGGAGTGTAAAATATTAACTAACAGAAACAAGACTTATAGTGATATGCTCAACCACTCCTCACTTTAACAATATTCTCCTATATTCTGGAACATGTGCAGAACACTTCCAGCAGAAAAAATAGTGGTATCTTAAAAAGTGTGTGCATATTTCCATATGAATATTGCTAGGCCAAATTGAATAAAAAGGATTTGTGCAAATGAAAAACAATTTCTAGTACCATAATTAACTTCCATTTTTCAAGAAAAATACACCAGACTGTTTAGAATAGCAAAACATCTGTAATTCGGGTGTGTGGTATCTATGGAAAATAGAAGAGGCTGTATTTATAAATTAGTTTCTTTACATATTTACCTTGTGAATTAATAAGTTTACGTATTTGTAAACTACATTCATAGGAAGTTTTGGAAAAATATAAGGGACATTCTAGAAATTTACAAGTTGACAGTTCTACATAAAAGTAAACAGCAATGAAGTTTCACATCCTGACTGTTCTGGACTTCTAAGAGGATCTAGCCTCCAGGAGTATGATCGTCACACAAGTTTTAATGGAAAGAAGCAAGGAGAAATGGGACTCCTTTTACTAATTCCATTTCAAAACTCATTACAGCTGTAAATGTAAAACAAACATTTTTAATAGTCCATATTCTATATAATGTAAAAGCGTAACTAGAGGGTGAAGAAAAATAGCAATATATTCTTTCAGCTTGACAACTGACCTTGTTTCCTTGCTACATAGCTTTTTATCCGATTTTAGGGTAAGCTGAGATTTGTGGCACAAAAAAACCACCTGCTAACAGCCAGTTTTGAGGCTAAAACCAATGAACTCACGCTTGACTGGAAAAGAAAAAAAAGGATCACAGATAAAGTGGACTGGTACGTTCTTCCTTCGTGCTGAAGGCTTGTCTCTGCAGTTAAGTACAGAGAGGAGAAGAGACTGGGCTTTTTAAAGAGCATTATCATGTTTCTTTCAACCTCATAGAAGAATCAATGTATAGAAGTTATACAGCTTCTTTCATAATAGAAAATTATTTTCTGAATGCTGAATTTATATGGAAATCAGCACCAAATATGCAGATCCTTGTCATTAAATACATTGATTGGCTTCAATCAGCTTTCCCAAAAGACGAAAAGACCATAAGACATCCATAAACAAGTACTGCAGACACACACATGCTTTTTCCTACTAAAAGCCAAATATAACAGCTGGAAAAGGAGTATTTTACAGTGGACAATGAGACTGTTTTTGTATAGATACTGACAGCATAACACCCTTTAAGTCTTCTTACAGTCACAAAGCACCAAGCTCTGCAGAACTTTAACCCAGTTCCAGGAACTTTAAGGTTCCTGGAAAAATAAATCATAAAAAGCTTAAGTGCCTTCAAGTTAGGTTCATTTAAAATATCAATTACCTTTATTGTTTTGTCCTCCTAAAGGAAACTAGAGTATAGACCCATGTCTTCCTGTTACCAACATCTAAACTGGTATTACACCACAGTGGAGCCCGCATAACAAGACCACTTCTGCCTCTCAACTTCAACTCAGGAAAACCATAAGAATATAAAAATGGACAAAAGTTCATGAAAGCCCATCAACAAAAGATGCCTAGAAAAGTCTGATGGCAAGAAAAGCAAGCAATCAGCAGCACTTCCTCAAAACACTCTTTACTTGCAGTAATCAGTTTCAGAAATTTCCAGTGTCACCGTATCTGTGTAGATGTCAATGGGATCTTTCTACCAGCGTTTTCTCCAAATCCCTTCAAAAGCTGATGTAAAGCCACAGCATCCTCTACATCCCCTGAGGTGTAGTTCCATAGCCTTTTATTCATTACTTAAGTAATTTTTTTGTCTGATTTTGAAACCCTTACCTGCTAGGAACACTCATCTAAACTGTCCCTAAACTGTTGTACTAGAAGAATAAAGAGTCATCTGCAGCCTTACATTGATTTGGACACCACTGTTATATACATTCCCCAATTCTCTCTTAACCAAGATGAAAAGACCAAAACAGTCCTAGCTTATTTAGGCATTCCTTAAATGGAAACTATGACGCAGCTTTACATCATTCCTGACTGCTCTCATTGTATGTTTTCCATTTCACAGACACAGACTTTCCACCAGGATGATCAAGCCCAAAAAACCCAGACAAACAAAAATAATTACAGATACAAAAATAAATATGGATACAACATGAACATCTGCAAGATATACTGTGATCTATTTTTCTGATGACTCACAGAAGCTCAGAGACAATCACTGCTTACATCACACAAATGTACCTAAATTCCAATCTTCGGTCTATGACTCAAGAGATCAGTGAAACATAGATTTAAATTATTTGCAATTTCCAATACATGAATTTTCAGAGATTAAAGTTTGCCTTTTAATTATGTGCCTAAGTATGGAATTTAATCCTTTTCAACACTGAATAGCATGCAAACAATTTCATAAAGTAACTTTTTAAACACAAATACTTGGGAAATCCTAAATACTAACAGTCCTGCATACATAACAGGAGTCCCCCTCTCTCTGCTTTGCACATACATAAAATCAGCAAGCTTAGCTAGAAATCAGACAACTGAATCTGAGTCTTCCCCTTTACTGAAGCGTATCACGAACACCTATACCTTGGATAACTTGCAAATAAGAACTGAGCAGCATGTGAGCATTATTCCTTTGTTTTCTGACACTAGAATGATGTAAATGCTATAGTTCTCCAGTTTCTAAGGAGTTTAGAAGGTAACCGAAAGCTTCACAACACAAACCCTGCTCACTTAAGTTCCTGTATACTGTACAACTGAACTTAAAAGAAGGATGATGATTAAAGAAAGTTATTCAGTGCTTATACAATGTCATATCATTTTCAGATTTAAACAGTCCTGAAAGAGCAGGACAGATGCAAGCAATATGAGGAAGAGTTCATGAAACAACATTAATAATTATACTTAAGCTCTAAGAGACTTTAAAGTAATACAACAAAAACAAAGCATGTCTGAAACAAGCAGGCCCAATCTACAGCACCAAACCATGACTGTTTTAAACAATAAAGCTCTACTTTTCCCTTTAAATAAAGCTGCTGTTGTTGCAGATTAGTCTAAGACATAAGCCTTGAGTGACCTCACTAGACTTTTTATTTCATGCACATGGGAAAAAGCAAAAGAACTTGGTCTTGCCTGGAAGTGGAAGGACAGATCTACAAAAAAAGAAAGATAAGAAGTACTATAGTATGTAACACTGTTGATCAAAAACATGTAATAAATTCCCAACCTATTGGGAATTTATCTGACACAGCTCATCTGTAACACACTTGTGGGTCCTGAAACAGCTCCACCCACAGCCATGTCCTCACAGTTCCTCTTCTGCTTGCCGCTTCCTCTTTCCTGTGTAGCTCCTAGGTAAGCTTTGGGAAAACAAGGATGACTTCCAAGTGACAAGAATTATTCAAGTAAGAAGAAAAATGTTAGCACTAATAATTTTCATCCTCTAAGTAATAACTTGAGTAAATCCTAAGCCTGTTTGCCAATATTAACAAACAGATGGCAAAACAAATCAACACAACAGTGTGGAAAATCCAGAGAGGACAACTAAACTGTCAAGTATCTGAAGCCAATAAGCTATCGAGAGCTTCACATACATTACTGATGGCTGCTATGAACTTTTTAAAAGAAACAAAACCACTACAAGCTCTCAAGTTTATTTCACTGTATAAAAAAGTATTTTACTTCTACGCGTTTAATTGGCATAAAGAAAAGTCTGTTGAAAACGGCGCAAGAGCTCCCTCTTCTGACAACACTTTGGAGTGTAAAGCCGCTCAGCCTGTATATAGCAGGATATGCCGTTTTGGAAAATAATTCTGGCTCCCTGGCTCACATACACGATATTTATTTCCCAGTAGTTAAGAAAACTGCAAGTGTTTTAATGTCAAAGGAAAATAAACTTAAGTCCAAGAAACTGGTAATTATTGTTGTTACAAAGAAATTGCTTTGAATCTTAGAACAAGGATTTAAACATTATGTGTATTTTGACTTGGAAGGAAACTACCTGAAATAAGAAAACACAATGCAGGACTGATGTGAAAACATCTAACAGATTAATAGATAAGGCAAGCTGTGTCCAGAATCAGAAGATAAAATAACAGAAGTTACTTTATAATTTAGCAAGCACAGACCTATTGAAGTAGTATCTGAATTCAGCGGCCTTTAATGAATCGCTAAAACAGACACCATTAGATTTGTGGACCCAGCTCCCTTGTAAGTCAGACAAAAGAATTCTTGGATAAGACACTATGGGATGCCAATAGTCCCCAAGAATATAAATAGACATTTGAGAGATAATAGACTCCATTTTAATCTTTTTCTTTTAGTACATATTTGTGACTATTTCCTCCTCTGTTGAGATGTTGTCCCTCTCTGTTGGCTGAGTACTTAATCCAGATTTCCTCTCAAATTCTGCTGAGCAAATGTGACCTGAAACGGTTCCCCTGTTTCCTCAGAACCATAAGATAAATCCGAAAATATACATACCAACAGTAAGCCCTTAATCATTAACTCTCAAATACAGTAACTTAAAAATCTACACTTCACTGGTATGTTTAGGTCATGCCCACAAAGGATCTCAACGTTTCACTCAGTAGCTGCTCATTTAAGCAGCCTGCACACAGTCTGTGAAAGCAGATGCCATGTTAATTTACAAAATTTGAAGTTCACACATGCCTTAGTAACAGAAAAGATTTAAATGTGACTCTACAGGATGTATCCCCTCCGCACGTTCTATTCACTAAATTCAATATATTCAATAAA
>VZRU01020288.1:52419-71574 GCA_013398155.1 Pedionomus torquatus | reverse complement strand
TGTGGTGTGTTGTTTATGGTTGTTGGGGTTTCTTTGGATTTATTTTTTTTTTCCCCATTGGTTGGACTAGATGATCTTAAAAGGTCCCTTCCAACCTAGGTGATTCTGTGATGCACACCACTAATTCAGTCATCTACAATGAGCAAGTTCTAATGGGGAAGACATTCATCTTCAATTGTCAGATTTATGTTTCTTTCCAGGTGGCATTCTTCTCCAAACTTTCATTTTAAAAATGAGCCCCGTAAGTGAGCTACCACTTGGCTTCCTCAAATTTATTTTGGAAGAGGGTTCTTAGTAGGAGAACCTTTGTGACTGCAGGTTATATGTTTCAGGAACTGACTCACTAACTACAATGCTTCTGTCAAGCCTTTACACAGTGTGTATGTGTTTTCCTTATATCCATGGACGTTTTTTATTCTCTGTTACTCCTAACAATGCCAAGGTTTGTTCAGAAAAGCATATTGGGTCATTAGTGTATATTCAAAATTTGTGTTCAGTTAAGAGTGTTCATTCATTCTTCTTTGTCATTGCATCTCAGGACTTGGCTCACAGTAAAGCCTGCACAGATGTTGGAAGGACTTTGAGGACATAATAGGTCTTTATTTCCTGTCCTACCCCACGGAAAACAATTTGTTTCTACTACTTGCTACTATTTGCATAGAAATTCCTTCTTCAGGGAGGAGATTTGTTATGTGTTTATAGAGAGATTTTTCTAATACTCTCCAAAAACTGTATCAAGTGTCTGAGTAACCAGTGGTGATCAATGAATATTCAGAAAACACAGGAGATACTATCATGTGATGGATATTCATGATTTTGTAATATGCATTTTGTTCCTCATTGGTAAGAATAGGAGCATTTGCTTTAATGCAAACATCTGGTTAGATCCTAGTCATCCATCCATCAATGCAAAATTACTTCATGATGTGAATACTGCAGTCACCAAATGCTTATTTACCCTAGGCTTCATGCATATATGGCTTGCCTTTTAGAAATCATGGATCCAGTTTATGTTGGTTTTGTTGATACAGAACAAGGGCAGATGGAGTACAACACCCAGCTTCTTATATTTTTAATTTTTTATCGAAATCTAACCCAGAAATCTTTAAAGGCCATTTTCAGATTTTTTTTTTGCCTACTATGTTTTCCTCATTAGAATAACTGCTCTGCTACATCTATCTAAACCTGAGTTTAATCTCTGACTAAATTTCCGCATTTTGTTAGGGAAGAAAATACAACAACAGCATAAATGTACAGAAATACTGTTTTGATGTGCAATCCCTCTGCATATCAATCAGCATATTGTAATCATATTGCAATCCAATCACCTAGCTTTAGTTTTGGGACTGCTCAAGTCTTGAGAGACTTTTTTCCCATTTCCTCATGGAATCTTTCTTTACAATCCTTTATATTTGGCTTCTAGACCATGTAGTGGCAGTGAGTCCCATACTTTAATTATGCATTGTGCCAAAAAGTGTGCCTTTTGAGCCTGCTACCAGATACTCATCTGATAACCCCTAGTTTTGTAATGTGAAAATAGTTATTCCATTTACCTTCTCCAAGTCAATCCTGGTTTTACAGATCACTGTCGTACTCTCCTCTTGTCCAGGCTGAAGAGACCCAGTCTAATCTCGCCTCACAGGGAAATCACGCCATGATTTCGATCATTCCTGTCCGGTTCCTCTGTGTTTTCTGGATCTGTTATGTTCATTGGTATAAGAGGACATCAGAACTGCAGCCGTACAAGGACACTAAAAAACCCTCCTGCCTACATCTGACTGGTTTTTACTTCTGCTTTTTGTAACCGTTTACATTTTAACTTTTACTCAGGTACTAACTTACAGGAAGATTACTTTGCGTGATGTTTTAACAACCCACTGGTAGACCTCAATTACATGGCCATGTGTTTGTTTGTAGACTCTAACCCTGACTGATTGGCAAATGATCGGCAGTTCTCCAAGGTTTATGTCAGTGGTTTATATCTGGAGCACCTCTGCTACGAGGACAGGCTGAGGGAACTGGGGCTGTTCAGCTGGAGAAGAGGAGGCTCCGGGGAGACCTAATCACAGCCTTTCAGTATCTGAAGGGGACCTACAGGAAGGCTGGGGAGGGGCTGTTCACAAAGGCCTGCTGCGATAGGATGAGGGGCAATGGACTTAAGTTGGAGAAGGGTAGATTTAAGTTGAATATTAGAAAAAAAATTCTTTACTCTGAGGGTGGTGGAACACTGGAAGAGGTTGCCCAGGGAGGTGGTTGAGGCCCCTTCCCTGGAGATATTCAAGGCGAAGCTCAATGAGGCCCTGGGCAACCTGGTCTAGTTGGGAGTGTCCCTGCGACTGCGGGGAGGTCAGACTAGATGACCTTTTGGAGGTCCCTTCTGGCCTTGATGATTCTATGATTCTATATCTAAGAGCACATTTTGAAATCGCCTTGCATGTCCTCTTCTGCCAAGTGCTTTCCAAGTGGGTGGCCACCAGCACATATTGGTTCCTGAGGGGTTTTTCACAAGGTGTGTGCCCGAAGATGATGGCTGTGTTGTCAATGTCACCAGTTAAGGACTGCTTGTAAAAGGACCATTGTGTCCAACAGCGATCTGTGCTTCAAACTCCAAAACTGCTGTTCACAAGTTTGATGGCTACAGCAGTGATGAACACAGAAACGTGAGATGGTCTGCACTAGAATCTGTAGAACATAGCTGTTGAGTAACTAAATGTTAAAAGCTTGGTGTGTGTTGACTGTCTCTAAGCTTTGAGGAAGAATAAATACGATTATAGAAGATGCTGCAGCTGTCAAAAATGTTGGCGGTTCACACTTCAAATAGAAACTAGCAGCACAATTCAAATATCAGAAACATTTGAGAATGCCACCAGGATTTTTCCCAGTATGAATAATTACCATGTGGCTTAGGGAAAATATTTTTTCTGTCGCTTAATGAAAATAAAAGATCTATATGGATCTGTGTATACTGGGACTTACCAGACAGGCACTGCCAATGTAAAGGTTCCCTTTTGTTGTTCAATTTGAGCAGCCGCCAATGTCAACTTCCTCTCAGTGCAGTTCAAAGTCAGAGCGCAGCATCCCTTCAGTAAGTGGGTCACTTGGGGAAATACCACAAATGCTCAGATATTTGTGAATCTTTGTCATTTCTTGTATTATTTATCTTAAATATTTGACTAAAAGCAGATGCAGCACATGACAAACTTAGTCAGATGCACTGAAGGATATCATATGATAATTTTGGGCCATGTCTCTGATTTACAGTGCTGTTCTACCTTATCCTGCTAACTTCACCGCAGTTACAATCTGAAAAGCAGTACTTGAATTCTGAGGGTGTCCTAGAAATACAATACTTCACTTTTTAGAAGCATCTGCATGGACCTGCCTTTATGCTTGTGAAAATGACGTAGGTGTCTAAAGTTCCACACGTGGCCAGAGACATTTCCGTTCTCTACATCTGTCTCCAGCTTATGGTCAGTTGGGTCTTGTGATAGTAACAGAAGAGGACTGGGGAGGACTCGTGGCCCTGTCCTGAACCTCTAACCAGATTTCTCCAAGACTGCCAGGCACTGGCAGGGGTCAGTCCTTTTCAAGTCAGCTCCCAAAAAGCACCGTGGACAGGAACGCACGAATTCTGGCTTCCTCCATTTCCACAGTCCCCCAGCACTTTGCACCTTCAGACATCCCATGTGCCTCATGCAGTGTTTCCAAGGTGTTTAGTAGAACTGAAAATAGATGACAGAAGAAGGGAAAATTGTGGTGGTGCAAGACAAATCCCTCCCTCTTAAAGAGGGAACTCTACCATTCGTAGTTTTCCCAGCTGGGTATACTGCATCCGCCCAGATCTCTTTGGATGCACATGGCTGTGATACCACAGAAGTACGTGGCCCACCAGCAGAGCCCTAAGGTGGCTGTCAGCCACCCTCCCACTCCTATGGTTCGCGTCAGCTTTGGGTAGTAGTACAGCCTATGGCATCAAGCATTACTCCCAGAGTCTGCTCTGATTTAAGAAAACCTCAGAGAGCTGCAGCTCAGAGCAACTGAAAATCCACGTCGCAGTAGGCACTGCAGGGACTCCTTTCATGCATCTTGGGGGGGATTCTCCCTCCACTGGCTGCAAGGCTTTCACGGCCCTCGTGTTCCTGTGAAGTGGTGTTCAAAGAGCAGTGGGAAGGGGAGGAGGATTATCTGCCTTATTGAGCTTCCCGAAGTAAGAGTAGTTGTAGGACACGCTAAAACCATTCCCAGTTAGTGATTAAAAGATGATGCAGGAAATGTTAATTATAGGAATTATAAAATAGCTGCATAGATCATTTCCATTTAATTCTGAGGAAGAACCAAATCAAATCAAACAACAAAAAAATAGCACCTCCTGGAAAGAAAGTACTAGATGGCAGGAAATCTGTGATCATCAGACAATTGAGCAGTGGAGTAATTACATCTGCAGGATTTTCCCAGGATCAGTTTATTATTCTGAAATTTGCAATTGCTCTATGTGTACAAGTACCTGCCACGGTACTGATTTGTTCAGTGAAGATGGTAATCCAGCTCTTTTTCATCTGCTCTTGGCTTTATTTAATGTCCTATGAAAACTAAAATGTGTACCATTTGGCATTTATCTTAGAAATTCAGGTCAGCTACTCGTATTCAGGGAGCATTTAGAAGCTGTCCTTCCATCCACGGACGCCATCCTATTAAACAGGGTAAAAATCAATCACAGCACTCTATAGCCAGATGCAATGTGAGTAATTCAGGAAATAATTGATGGCCTGTTTCTGCCTGCATAATATATCCAAAAGGCGAGCAAGCAGTAGTCCACCTGGACCACAGCACTACAGCTGTTGTACTTGAGAACAGCCACCATTTCTGCCCCTGCGTGCAGACTCCTGCCCGTCAGATCTATGAAAGGATGGGTTCAGGCTCTGCTCCTCTGCTTTACACCTTGGAGGTAGTGCTGAGCCCACACTTGTGGGATGACGCTGGCTGGACAGCAGGTGCCCCTCTCTCCTTCTGGGAGAGAACATACAACGAAAGGCTTGTGGGTCGAGATAAGGACCAAGAGAGATTACTCACCAATTGCAATCGCTGGCAAAGCAGACTTGAGTCAGGGAAATTAATTTATTGCCAATTAAACAGCAGAATACTAAGAAATGAGAACCAATTTAAAAAACACCTTCCCCCACCGCTCCATTCTTCCCAGGTTCACCTTCCCTCCCGACTCCTCTACCTCCTCCCCCTGCATCCTCCTTCCCTTGCGTTGGGGAATGGGAGCTGTGGTCAGTCCATAACATTTCATCTCTGCCATTCCTTCCTCCTCGCACTCTTCCCCTGCTCCAGCTCGGGGTCACTCCCATGGCAGAGAGTCCTCCACAAGCTGTTCCCAAGTGAGTCCTCCCACGGGCTGCAGTTCTTCATGAACTGCTCCAGCATTCCTTCCATAGAACTAACTCTATCCCAGCAAAAAACAGTACGACCTCTCAGGTATGTAAAAAATGGTGTCCAAAAGAGGATGAATGAAAGTGGATGTTTGCATGGCAAGATTTTGGTAGTAAAGGGCTACAGGGCTGGCTTCTGTGAGAAACTGCTAGAAGCTTCCCCCATGTCCAATAGAGCCAATGCCAGCCCTGAGATGGACCTGCCGTTGGCCAAAGCTCAGCCTGCGAGAGCGGTAGCACCTCTGGGATAACACAGTCAAAAAGAGGAAAAGACTGCTGTGGGGGAGGAGGCACTCCAGGCTCCAGAGCAGAGATTCCCCAAAGCCTTTGATGAAGACCACGGTGAGGCAGGCTGTTCCCCTGCAGACCATAGATGTTAGCAGTGGAACAGAGATCCACCTGCAGGCTGTGGAGGATCCCACTCTGGAGCAAGTGGACGCCCAAAGGAGGCTGTTGACCCTGTGAGAAGCCTGGACTGGAGCAGGCTGTTGTGGGCACATGGAGAGAGGAGCTCATGCTGGAACAAGTTTTCTGGCAGTACTTGTCACCCCATGGGGGACCTGCCCTGGAGCAGTCTGTTCCTGAAGGAGGGGAGGTGATAGAGCAGCTTGGCAGCCACTTGGTAGAGGAGGGACAAGGGGAAAGGAGAGCTAGTAGAAAATTCTCTGTTTTCATTTTATAGGCAGCCCATTTGGTTCATGAAATGTCAGCGTCACAAATGAGCAGCCATCAGTTCAGCCTTCGGTGTAAATACAATGAAATGGTGTCATTCATGAAATGGTTCAATTCATGGGGAAGTACCACTACGCTGTCATCAAAAAGAATTCTTGCTACAATCTGACAAAGAGCTTTTCTCCCTAAAGATATAATTCTTTGTGGACTGCCGTGTTTGCTTTTGGATTGTCAGTTGCATAAAACTGTATCCCAAATCCCATAAACAAAGCATTTAGTGGAACAAAAGGACTCACAAACAAAAGGATGCTCAAACAACTGTTGTTTTCTTCCAGAGCACTTACCTTGAATAGCATTTACTTGATCAACACAGTGAACACCTTTTTTTTCTGTGCAGAAGTTCATTCTGTTCTTTAACTCACAAGGAAATTTTCAAAATAATGAGCATATCCATCTTTTACAAGTGCTGTATATTTAGACTGAGGTAAATAATAATAATAATCCATATTCATTTTATGCTGAATATTATTCTTAGCTCTGGACTTCTGACAATAGAATGGAAAGCTGTTTCTTGCAGTACTGGTACCCGTTTACAGCTACAGTCCTGTCTGTAACATAAAGAGAAACAACAGTATTATGTTCAACCTTTTTTTCTTCTTTTTACTAACACTCTTCAACATTCCTCTTCTTTTTTCAACCTTCTTCTTCTTTCCTCAGTTTTGGATCTGAGAAAAGCTCGATGTCAGAGTCAAAATGACGAAGTATTTAACAGTTATACAAAGGTGAGACTACAAAGAGGGACTGAGGGCAGGCTTCTTGGTGGATGCCATTGCCGCTTCCAGTAATGTCTCTGCCTCTGTTGGGTTTGTATTAAAGGATTACACAGAGTCTGGAAATAAAAAACACATATCTTTGGATTTCCATCAATTTACATTACCAATTTATGTTCTAATAGGAAAATCTTTTGTGCTATTGATTAGCAAGAGGCAATCATGACTTTAGAATGTGAAAGATGATAACCTGGTGCACGTATGCCAGTCCTGGTTTGTGGGTGGGCTCCGTGCCCTGCTCTGTAGCCATTTGGACTCTGTCTATACCAGTAAGTTTATTGGACCATGGGTACAACCACTGCTCTGTGATTATCTGTATTAAATGCTAATCAAACCCCTGGCATGGTTCTGAGCTGAGCTTGCACTTTTCCAGGCACAGCTTGCACATAGACCATTCCAACAAGGAGGTTGGATGTGAATATCCCATTTTGGAGGGTGATGGACTTTAGCTATATGGGCTGTGTTCTATTAGTTCTTTTAGGTTTTCTTACCTCCTACACAGGAAATAAATAAATAAATAAATAAATAAAAAACAAAAAAAACCAACCAAACAAACCCACCAACCCACCGAACCCTGCCTTGTTTTGGTTACTAGTGTAGGTTTTGTTCACTGGTATAGATTAGATGCATTGAAGAGCAAGCAGATGGTTCCTGAAGGAATCAAAAAGTTGCAGCGTCCTTTGCCTGTAGCTGGAAGAAGAGCAGAGTATGGGTAAGGTGGAGAGAAGGCAGCGAAGCTTGCTGTGAAAGATGCTTCTTTCCTGTGTAAAGGAATGTTGTGAATCATGGAATTGACAGAGTTGGAAGGGACCTCTAGAGATCATCTAGTCCAACTCCCCTGCTAAAGCAGGATTGCCCAGAGCACATTACTCTGGACTTCATCCAGGCGGGTCTTGAAAATCTCCAGAGAAGGGGACTGCACAACCTGTTCCAGTGCTGTCACCCTCACCAGAAAGAGTCATACCAGAAGTTACAGGTATCCTCTCTGGTGTAGCCAGTGGACACAGAAATGGAGGTCAGAATCTCCCGAGTCCAGCTGTCCCTGTCACTCCCAGAAAAAGTGTCTGTAATGCCTCTTTTCAATCCTAGCTTCCTCTATAGCACCAGACTTGCTTGTAGCCAGACCAGTGATAACCACTCAAGAACACAAGACATAGTTATTTTAACTTGGCCTGTTCAGACATATTAAAATGGTATGAAAATAAATACATTAGCTGCCAACATTTTCCAGCTGTCGTTTCTGGTAGCACAGCAACAGGAGGCTTTAAGGAAAGTATGGATGTGATTTCTACTCAGTTCATCCAATCTGGGTCAGCTTCCCCTCTGTACACTACAGCGCTGTAATTACTAGCAGTTCAATAGCATTTCACAAACAAAAGCATTGTGTAAATTGTTGCCCTATTTAGCACAACACTTTTGCTCTTAAAGGATAATCCAGGTCAAGGAAGAAGCCTGAGGCTCCTTGAAGAAAGGCTTTCACTCCCTGGGAAAAGAACAGGAGAGAACCCAATGAGCCAAGTCCATTTATATATTTATGTTATGCATTAGTTTGTCACATTTTAGCCAGAAGTAAGATTTTGCTAATAAAAGGCTTTTAATGTAGGAGAGAAGGGGCAGAAGCAGAGGAAGAAACCAAAGATTGCTGGGATAAGAAATTACCCTGGACAAATCTCCCTTCATTGTATATTAAAACTAGTTTAAGATCCAGAGGGAGAGAGGAAAGTCCATCTCCATGCTGAGTCAAAGAGTACATGGGCTTTAAAGGCCATTTGGTCCCCTGTGAAGAGTTTAAAACTCTCTACTGAGGACCCAGAAGGCTAATACCCCTTTTTATCAGCACAGTGGGTCATGTAACAAAGGTGGCTGCATCACCCTTCCTAGATATCACAGGTACTGCAGAGGACAGCAGCTCCTTTGGGACATCTCCATGTACTGTTAGTCAAGACCTAACCTTTACAGAACTATTAGAGCTTGGAGCTCCAGGGTCAGACCAGTCAATTATTTCTTTTGTGGATGCAGACACAACTGTCTGAATTGGGGCAGCAGCAGATAATGAACAACAATGAACAGCAGGGTTGCAGGGGTCAACCCAGGGACCTTGACCCTACTGTTAGCAAAGGACTACACCTTGGCAATCACTGAAATAGCTGAAGTGGAAAAGGGACCAGGTTCTACATGTCAGGGGACTGAACTCTGGCATCCCAGGTTTGTTTCTGGTCTGCCGGAATATGCTCCTCCTTCTCCAAAGTACAATCCACCTCCTCTGTGTATCATATTTAAAGCATAATTTCAGCAACAGGTATCCAAGATCTATTAATTACCAATCTCTTCAGTTTGGCTAGATTAAGTACCTTCTCAGACAGGGAGAGCTACTTCAAAAAGGCTTGTTCCTTTGATAAATAATCAGTTTTAGGGTAGTTTCAATGGACCAAATGGGTACAGAAGGCAAGACTTTAGCCTAAGGCTAATAGAATATGAAGCTCTGAGATAAGATTTGAGTTTTGGGCTTGCTTCATCTCATGGTAAACATTATTAAAACTTCCTAAAGGAAAAATAATGAAAATATTGAGGAAGTTTTAAAAACATGATTTAATGCCTTTCTTTGTTGTAAAAGAGAGCAGGTTTTGTGGAAACTTCCCACATTTGACTGCATAGACTGGATGAGAGTTAACAATCCCTTTCAACCCAAACTATCCTGAGGGATCCTCTGTTTCCCCCTGTCTGTCTCAGTGAAGTTGCCATAACTCCCAAGACAGGGGTGTGAAAGGATGTTCATATTGCAGTGCATTTTGTGGTCATACCAGGGTGATAAGAAGTCCTTTGTCAGAGGTGTCAAATTATACTTCTTTCTGCCTGTGTCACTACGTTTAGAATTCAGGCAAAAGAGTTGTGAGTTAAGCAACCTTTTTTCTTATTATTTTATTCATCTGTTACTCTTTAATTTCTTACATGACCAGCAGTGTAGACCACAGGTTACTCAACCCACATCCCTTCTAGCTGAGACCAATACGTCATTTTGTTTCAAATTATTACTTTTACAAAATATTTTTATTTGGTCAGTTTTTACAAATAGTTGTAGGCAACAAGCCAGACCAATTTTTGTTATCATGGCTAAAATCAAATAATAAGGAGCAACACAAAACTCTGGAAAAATCAGACTTTTTCTTACTAAAAAATGTACCCATGAATTGCTCAAAGATCATAGAATCATAAAATCATATAATGGTTAGAATTGGAAGGGACCTAAAGATCATCGAGTTCCAACCCCCCTGCCATGGGCAGGGACACCTCCCACTAGAGCAGGTTGCTCAAAGCCCCATCCAGCCTGGCCTTAAACACTTCCAGGGATGGGGCAGCCACAACTTCTCTGGGCATCCCTCCCAGTGTCTCACCACCCTCACAGGAAAGAATTTCTTCCTAGTATCCAATCTAAATCTCCCCTCTTCCAGTTTAAAACCATTACCCCTTGTCCTATCACTACACTTCCTGACAAAGAGTCCCTCTCCTGCTCTCCTGTAGCTCCCTTCAGATACTGGAAGGCTGCTAGAAGGTCTCCCCGGAGCCACCTTCTTTNGCTTTCTGGGCTGCCAGCACACACTGCCGGCTCATGTTGAGCTTCTCATCCACGAAGCTTCTCATCCAGATATTTCTGTATTGTATACTGTTAAGGTAGCCCAGTCTCTGCAGTATTAATCTCCACTGGGGAAGAAAGGAAACTCTATTATATGCCACTTTAATAGGAAGAGGAAAAAAAAAAAAAAAGAGAGAGAAGCTGAGGAAGAACTGAAGTACAGAGGAAAGAAGCAGTTTGCCTAAAGCCACACAGAGTCTGTGACATTATAAGGTCTCAAACTCCACCTCTTAACACATAGGCTAATATCACTTCCTGCCCCACAAAAGCCTTCGGCAGTTGTATTTTTAATAGACCTCATGTAGATGAGATAATGTGAAAGACGTTCCTTCCCATCAGCACTGCAGATGAAAGCAGAGATATTCCTACAGCAAAGCCATTTAGAGGCAGAGAATTAACAGTTATTTTTAAAGCAACCTGCTCCCTCAACAATTCATCACCACCACTACCAATTCAGTTCAGTGAATGACCTGCTGGAGTACACTTATACAAGTGGTCCCAGATGTATTAGTGTGCAGCTCCAGTGCGGCATGTCACAGCTGGCAGTGGCAGCTGATGAGAACTCACTAAGTGCATCCTTTGACACTGATGCTCCCAGTTCCTAACCAGCTCTTGCCTCCCATCTAGTGGCTACATCCATGCAACAAGTATTTTATTCTGTTTTCTAAAAATTTATGTACTGAACAAGTAAGGTGTCTGTAGTAGGATAATGTAAGGCAATGGCTCACATTCTCAGAACTTTCTAAATAACTTTTCCATGTATTGCTGATCCCAGTTACTCAAATATTGTTGGTTCCTTCAAAAGTCTTCACAGGAGTTTCAGAGTTGAAGATTAAGAAAAGAAATCTGAATGTGGAGTTGTTCTGTTAGGTCCATGATTTTGGAAGGAAGCCGTGTTCACAAACCTTTCACTGCCACCATTTAAACAGAAAAATGAGTTTTTATCTGAAAGATTAAAATCTTGTGTGGAAAACTCACTCCAGAGCAGTGGCCTGTAAGGAAAAAACTAAGAGACTGAAAGAACAACAATAAAGACCCAAGAGTGAGTACAGACTCCTGACTTTACATCCTGCAACAACCACAGACTCATAGACCAGCTCAGGTTGGAAGGGACATCCAAAGATCATCTGGTCCTACCTTTTGTGGGAAGGGGAACTCAGGGGAAGTTTTCTAGCACCCTGTCCCATTGCATCTTGAAAACCTCCAGTAAACAATTAATTCTTTCCCTCCAACTCTGAGCCAAGCTCCATTTTGCACAAGCCATCTCCTGAGGAATCTGTAGCTACAGCATCTGAAGGAAGAACCACACCAGCTAAAGCCAGACTTGAGTGTGGATCACACCTCCAGAGCTATGGCAGGGATGTAGCGGGAAGGATGCCAAACGGCCAAGCCTGCTTCCTCACTGTTCCAGGAAAGCAACTGCGTGTTCTCAGGCAGAGCTGCAGGCAGAAATATCACCCAGAATCTTGGAGAAAATGCTGTATGTGGGAAAGGGAGGGCAAAGCAGAGATGCTACTAGGGGACAGCAGGGTTCGGAGAGATCTGGGTAGCTGGGGGGGGTTGTTCTGGCTGCCTTGGTTCAACTGAATACTCATCCATTTGGGATAACTACTCAAATAAATAGAACTTTTATGAGACATCTATTAAAATTAATCGTTCCAAGCAAGGAATTACCCCATATGAGAATACGCTGATATATATAGCTGATCACTAGGTATTTCTAGTTCTTAAATAGGAAATATCTCCTATTTTTCCAATATAGGGCCTATCTATTTCTGAATTATATTCAGCACCTAAGCACAGCTCAGAATTTATATCATCTGAGAGCTTTTGTATTACCAGCATGTGTTCCTATTAGCAGTAACAGTAAATTAAACAATGCCAGGGCACAGTCTTAGACCTTGGCAAGTGATTGTTTACACTGTTTAATTGTTAGGGTAGTGCCTGGGGTATTTTCACCATCAAAGTTTCCTAAATAGCTCCCAGGCATAATTTGGCTCAGGCCATGCACCTTTCTCAAATGATTACTCTATTTTGAAGGGAAAAAGAGTTTGAAAGTTGGCCCCTGTACCAGGGAAGGCATTTAATGGGGGACTACAGGCATTGCCTTTGGCTGCATCCATCTGCTGGGAAATACAAGAGGCAGACTGAAAGTTTAAATAATGCCGCCCTACACATATGAACTTTACAGCTTGATGAGCTTCTGTAAACAGTTCCTCCCCAGCATGGGTTGAAGAATTTAGCTTTTTTTTTTGGCTGAAGCAAAGTGGCTGGCAGAGTCCAAAAGTGCTACCAGTGATTGGAGCAGCTGCATGTAAAAGTCCTCCTCTCTCCTGAGAATGTAAGGAAATACTAAAATTTAAATGTAGATTTAATGTCTTATTTGTCTTGGTATTCTTTAAATAAACAACAAGAAATCCTTTGGTGTTTTATATTCTTCAGTAAGGAAGAATATAAAGTATGTTCTGGATCTTTCTGGAGTAGTGGCATAGGGAAGCATTTCCTTTATAAAGCAAACAGTTTATAGAATCATAGAATCATCCAGGCCAGAAGTGACATCCAAAGGTCATCTAGTCTGACCTCCCCACAGTCGCAGGGACACCCCCAACTAGACCAGGTTGTCCAGGGCCTTGTCGAGCTTCGCCTTGAATATCTCCAGGGAAGGGGCCTCAATCACCTCCCTGGGCAACCTGTTCCAGTGTTCTACCACCCTCAGAGTAAAGAAATTTTTTCTAATATTCAACTTAAATCTACCCTTCTCCAACTTAAGTCCATTGCCCCTCATCCTATCGCAGCAGGCCTTTGTGAACAGCCCCTTCCCAGCCTTCCTGTAGGCCCCCTTTAGATACTGAAAGGCTGCAATTAGGTCTCCCCGGAGCCTCCTCTTCTCCAGCTGAACAGCCCCAGTTCCCTCAGCCTGTCCTCATAGCAGAGGTGCTCCAGCCCCCTGATCATCTTCAGTTTAGTTCTAGTTAGTTAATTTAGTTCCAAAAAGAACTAAGTAATAACTCTGAGAATGTGCCCAACTTTTTTAACTAGTTTGGGACTGGTTGTATACACAATAAAGACCATACATAGAGAAAAATGTGCTTTTTTTCCTGGAGAATTACAAGATTAAGTACTGTATCATAGGTGTGTAAAGAACATATATTGGATGATTATACATGAACACACAAAAAGCTGGAAATTTGTAGAGTCCTCGAACTACTTGCCCTTAAATACCCCAAGTATCATGATTTTTAAAGCAGTATCTGAAGTACAATTATCCTGAAAAGAAAGTACTGAAAATGATATGCTGAAATTCCTAAACTTCCCTAAGTTACCTAGTTAAATTTTATTCCAAAATCAGGCATATTTTTTCACTTGTCAAATTTTGGTTGATCTATTTCTGCTTTGAAAGTTGAATGGCAGCTTTGCAAATGGATAAAATTGACCCTTAGTCTCTTTTACAACCCATATTCTCTTTTATATTTACCGTGATCTAAAGGAGCATCACCATGAGCAGTCTGATCCAAAGTCCCTCAGACATAATGGGAACGTTCCTACAGCTTCAGTGAGGTTAGTGTCAGGCCCTAAATAGTGACAGATCCAAAAGACTAAAGTACTAATATGAGCATGTCAATTAATTAATGAAGAATCTTACACTTACTCAAGCCCAACAATTTTTATAAATACCTCCATGAGTAAATATATGTAGAACTAATATTTTGAGCCAGTTAATTTAGCAGTAATTTCCTGCATTGCAACTAATGAGGTCCCATTGGAATAAATATTACCATGTCTGATCCAAGGCAGAAGTGCAATCAAGTTAAGTTTGGGAAAATAACATACTATCATCATAAATGCCAACCAGATTTGTTTAATAAATGATACTCCAGGCAGAGTCCCCAAACAAAATATTCTCAGAACCCTCAGAACCCAAAGATCCTAGAATCCAGTTTCCACTAATGAATGATGTATGTTCAAATCTGTAACCTCTGTAGGTTACAGGCCTGATCTAGGTTTTAAGAGAAGATATTGTGGGGAAAATAATTTAAAAGCATGTGAAACCATGGTATACTTCCCCTACACACACCCCCCGGTGAAATCAGCTGTTATTCTAGAAACCTGAGTTTCTCTAGGCACCGTGCTGCAGTAGTGGCCACGGTGTGACTGGTGCTGTGCTTGACATAAAGTTTGGAGCACTGCTGGCAACAAAGCCCCTGCTTATCTCTGGTAGTAGCTTTGTGTTGAGATTGATTTGAAAACAAGAGGGTCTTTGCAGATTTCAGCAACTGAGAATCTTTAGTGTGATGTCTGCCTGAGGACAGCATACAGCTATCGAGCTCGTTTTTGCATCAAGCCTATAGAGTTTATATCCAAACCATACAGCTTGTTACGTGTTGAAACCCATCTCAGCGGTACGTGATTGTCTAGTGATGATAGTGATTTTGTGCTGATATGAACTATATGTAACTACAGATAAACAATGCTATTTCCACTCAGAAGGAGGAAATACATCGCTATGTTATACTCTATTAAACTTTCTAACTACCTCTAAGCAATCAGAGCCAATGTCCTTTTAAATCGTTTTATCTCTATAAAGGTGTTCTTTCTTTTGCCTTTTGTCTTTTTCTTGGCTGCATTTTTCATTAATTCACATTCCATTCTTGGACATCACTTGGACATCAACTTCTGCTGACACAGGAGACTACTTTTCTGGCATAAATGCTCATATATAGTTTGGAAAGAACATACACTTTCATGCCATTAAGTTCCACTTTGACTAAGTAAGCGATAGAAACCCCAACTAACCACCATGAGATATTAAAACTAAAGATTAGAAGACTGACAAGAAAGCAGAAATTTTGAAATATCGAGAAGCTGAGACTTGGTAGCATTTCAAGTGATCCAGAGTTTGGATAATATAGTGAAGTATATTCCTCACAGAAGCATGGTTTCCAGAACTGATTTTTATGTGAACTCAGTTTCATTAACTGCTGTTTCTGCTCAGATCCTGAGTATCAGCTATTTTTCACATTCGTGTGGAGTTAAGAAGGAAACCAGATCTCTCTTCCTAAGCACTGCCCCAACATCTCCACAGCCTGAAGTGGAGCTCTGGAAAATAAGTTTAAGTGAGCTCAAGATTTCTACATAGATACCAGATGTGTTAAAGTACAAGCCAGTATAAGCAAGCCAGGGAGTAGGAAAAGCCATAAAACACCATTCTGATTTCTGCTGCAGAACAATTATTAAATCCTCCGTAGAACTGAGCCAGCTGCCTTTGCTGTATTACAGAGATTTAAACTATCCATAAAAGATAGGACTTTGTGTCAAAATACAGCTGTCATCTGTGCTGCTTGCAATTACATTGTGGTCAACATAGGGTTGATAAGCAGTGTGTGAAGAACTATTTCTTGGTGCCTTCCTTCTGCCTGAAAAAGCCTTCTTCAGATATACACGTTCTGCAAAGAACATGTGTGTGTAGGAACTGTATACCTTGTGTCTTCAGCTGCTCCATCTCAAACTTAGGTCAGTCAGAGCAGCAGATATGGATAGGTAAGTAACTGCCCTGATTAGCTGTATCCCTTCTAAAATACTCTCTCCTATCATACAGAAAGATCCTTTTGCAACATCCATCATATCCATCCAGGCCATCTTAAGCAATCCTGAAAAAAACCCCAGATTTTCAGGCCTTGCCTGATCTTGGAGCTAGTTTCCATTCAGCAATGAGTTGTCAGTAATAGATCCAAATGTGCCAGTAGTAAGAGCTATTCTCGGGCTTGTAAAACTTGGTTGGTTTACCATTTAATAATCAATAAAAGTGTCTTTAGCTACACCAGTGCATTGCTGGCCACAAAATATGAGGGCACTTCTGAGCAGAGAGAAAAAAACCCTAACTATTCATAGAATCATAGAATCATTCAGGTTGGAAAAGACCCTTCGGATCATTGAGTCCAACCATCAGCCCCACTCTACAAAGTTCCCCCCTACACCATATCACCCAACACCACATCTAAATGACTCTTAAACACATTCAGGGATGGTGACTCAACCATCTCCCTGGGCAGCCTATTCCAGTGTCTGACCACTCTTTCTGTGAAGACTTTTTTTCTAATGTTCAGCCTAAACCTACCCTGTTGCAGCTTGAGCTTATTCCTAGATAGAGAGCACACACCTAAATACTGGTTAGATACAGCAGGACAGGACCGTACCAGCACATGTTTTAATGTAACACGATAGTGCATGTCTATGGATACTTTTCTGGAAGAAAATTAGTTGGAGGCTCCAATGGCATTTGAGTGAGTCCCATTTGCTTAAATAAACATGTTTGCATTTATTTAAAGATAGAGGTTAATTTTGTGGTTACTAATTGCTTGTATTAATGGTCAATCATGGGTTAGGCCAATTCTGTCATCAGTTGACCTGCGAGGTTGCAAGGGCATCATTAGCATCAAGGGAGGTTTATCTCAAAGTGCTAATGTGGTGCAGGTGGCAAACCCTAGTGAAACTGTTCCCAACTCAGTAAAAAATGTTCCCTTTTTTTCCCCAGATTTTTTTTTTTTTTTGTTACAGACTAGAGGATGGGGGCCTCAGTGGGACATTTGGGCTGCCTGCAGTCATGGGATGGACTTTCCTGGAATTTTATTTTATGTCTTTTACAAACTCAGCAAGTTTAGTCATAAACTAGTGAGATTTTCTTTCCTGCTGATTGCTGCTGGAGGATTGCCCCACTAACTGGGAAGAGACGAAGACATAGAAAAGCTACATCTGAGACTCTGTTTCTCAGATAAACTTTTTAGTGAATGCAGAGTGTAGGCACACCAGCATTGCTGCTCCTGAAACACAGAATTCAGGGAATACTCAGCAACAGCCCCCAGGCAATTCACCAGTGCTTGAAAGGCTGAGCCCTGCAACACTCTGTTGAGATATTTTGATAGGATTTTTTTAACAAATAAAGAATGTCAGACCTTGGCAGGCTGTGTGGCTTGCTCCAGCTCATACAGTTGTGTCTCATAAAACTGCTGGGAAAGGGGAGAGAAAAACATTGAGTTGTGACTATTAGACAACATTTTTTAGGGTAATGCATTCTCTTCTTATCAAAAAATTGCTTTACAAAACTTCAGCTACCAAGAAAATCTTACTCCATGAGAGAGGGCATGAAAGTGTTGCACAATAATAAATTTTAACTGAAGATTAAAAGAATGTAAGAGGATCCTTAGCTTTTCTGAGGATCTGACCCCATAAATCAGATAAATGATTCAATCCCTTAAATCAATGAAATCAGCAGGAATAGATAAAACAACAATATCCACAGTAATATAAAACCATCTCTTCAATTCCAAACTCAGTGTGCTGAAATAATGCCTTTTTTCCATTAAGAAAGATCATGGGTTTTTTTTAAACAACAAAAAAAAAGGCAAGTTAAAGAATCTATTTTTAATTCAAAATACCTCCTCTGGCAATGTGAAGACAGTGCATTTAGCATGCAACGTGGAAAGAATTATTCCTGACCAATTTCCAGGGATATTATATTCTGCTTTAATTTGAGTAACTGCACATTGTGTTTTGTCACTCACAGTAACGTTTGTATCTCTATGTGTGCCTTTCACGTGCACAGGTCTATTGGCCAACAATTTATACAAGCTATTCCCTCTCCTCAAATTCTGCCTGCAAAGTGCTTCTCATTGACTTACATTTGGAATACCAAAATTATCAATCTTATATTTACAGCTAGTAAGGAATGCAAAGGCATCCCACCACTAAGTATTTGTGCAGCTCCTGTCTCATCTAAACAGTGATTTAGTTTATCCAAACTTTGTTTCTTTTGCATTGTTGCTGGAACAGATCCTTAAAAAAAATTGTTAGTTTTCAACAGAAAGCCTCAGTTTCTCAAATATGTTACATCTAAGCACTTATAGAATCATTTTGGTTGGAAGAGACCTTTAAGATCATTGAGTCCAACCACCAACATAACACTGCCAAAACCACCACTAAACCCTGTCCCTCAGCACCACTTCCACACATCTTTTGAACACCACCAGGGGGGATGACTCAACCACTTCCCTGAGCAGCCTGTTCCAATGCTTGATAACCCCTTCAGTGAATAATTTTTTCATGGTATCCAATCTGAACCTCCCCTGGCACAACTGGAGACCGTTTCCTCTTGTCCTATCACTTGTTACTTGGAAGAAGAGACTGACCTCCGCCTATCTACACCCTCTCTCAGGTAGCTGTAGAGAACAGAAACGTCTCCCCTCGGCCTCCTGNGGGGGATGACTCAACCACTTCCCTGAGCAGCCTGTTCCAATGCTTGATAACCCCTTCAGTGAATAATTTTTTCATGGTATCCAATCTGAACCTCCCCTGGCACAACTGGAGACCGTTTCCTCTTGTCCTATCACTTGTTACTTGGAAGAAGAGACTGACCTCCGCCTATCTACACCCTCTCTCAGGTAGCTGTAGAGAACAGAAGCGTCTCCCCTCGGCCTCCTGTTCTCCAGGCTGAACGGCCCCAGCTCCCTCAGCCTCTCCTCATAAGACTTGTGCCCAGAAAGAATGCAGTTTTCACTGACTATATTTTAATTTCTGTTTATTTGCACAATATTTT
>VZRU01020288.1:33621-50973 GCA_013398155.1 Pedionomus torquatus | reverse complement strand
TGTTCTCCAGGCTGAACGGCCCCAGCTCCCTCAGCCTCTCCTCATAAGACTTGTGCCCGGAAAGAATGCAGTTTTCACTGACTATATTTTAATTTCTGTTTATTTGCACAATATTTTTCCCTGATGTGATATACTACATTATTTTGCTACACAGGCCTAAACCTGAAACAATTTCAGTGGAGTTCCCCTGTGGACAGAGGAATAAAATGTTAGGATCACTAATTGTGCTTCTAAATATATGTCATAGAAGCCTAACAGGCTGTAATGAATTCTGATATCTATAAGAAAAAAATGGTCAAAAAAAAATCTTATTGACAAAGTCAGCACATGGCTAATACAGACAAACGGTAGAAATCTGCTAAAAATGGCAATGTCATTTTCTTTCCAGCTGTGCTTTGGGGTAATGCTCAAATTATTTCTCTAATTGACCTTCTTTGGAAAAAAAAAAATCTTTTCTTCCCAGCTATTTATTGACTGTATTTAGAACAGGATATAAAGAAATTATATTGACATGGGTTACCCTGTAGGGTTTAATTAACAAATCTGAGAAATCTGATGCCCAGAAGGCGTAGCTCCTTTCACATGGCACGAGCTGGTACAGCCAAAGCCAAGAAGAGAGCCCAAGAGATGTTGATGAAAATGGTCAGAGGGATGGAGCACTTCTCCTATGATGACAGGCTGAGAGAGTTGAGGATGTTCAGCCTGGAGAAGAGAAAGCTCTGGGGAGACCTTCTAGCAGCCTTCCAGTATCTGAATGAAGCCTACACTACACGAGAGACAAGGAGGGACTCTTTGTCAGGAAGTGTAGTGATAGGACAAAGGGTAACAGTTTTAAATTGGAAGAGGGGAGATTTAGATTAGATATTAGGAAGAGATTATTTCCTGTGAGGGTGGTAAGGCACTGAGACAGGTTGCCCAGAGATGTTGTGTTGCCCCATCCCTGGCAGGTGTTCAAGGCCAGGCTGGATGGGGCTTTGAGCAACCTGGTCTAGTGGGAGGTGTCCCTGCCCATGGCAGGGGGGTTGGAACTCGATGATCTTGAGGTCCCTTCCAACCCTAACCATTCTATGGTTCTGTGAATTCTGTAGGGAAGAGCTGAAAGCCCTGTTCCACTTGAGACAGTTAGGACAGCCTTGGCTTATCATTTCTTGGTGGCCATGAGCAGCCTGGACTTCATCTAGTCCAACTGGCTGCTGTTCTCAGGAGCCAGGAGCTGAAGGATATGGCTACCCAGTGTGTGGTGCTGGACATGGTCATCTCTGTCTGTGTGCTGGAAGCTCTAAGGAGAGGTGGAATGATCAGAAGCACAGGCATGATGGCCCAGCCCTCCTGGGAGAAGAAATGCTGCCAATCCCCCTGTTCACACACTGGCCATGTCCAGCCTCTGTCTCTAACCTGGGGAAACTGGGATGCACTATGATGCCATAAAAGCACCCAAGGACAAGGCAGTGAGTGGTCAGGGACACTGGTGACTTACCCTTCTGCTTCTATATACTCTCTGCTTTGTGCATAACAGTACCAGCAAGTGTCACATTGGCTGCACCTCCGATGGAGAGCACTGTCTCGCTCCCATGCTGCTCTTCTGCAAGTGAAGAAAAGAATGATCAGGAGCCATAACATGGATCCTGAATGTCCATGACATTCTGGCCCACCACATTTGTTGCATCTGCAGCCTGGGTAGATGGGTGAAGAAACCAGGAGGGACCACAGTCAAAACTGGGATTGGTTCCCGGCTTTTCCACTAAGGCAGTTCAGTTCCCCATGGCAGAACCAAAGTCCTATCAATAGAAGTCCCTTTAGCTCAACGTTGACATCAGTTCTTTTGTTCAGATCCTTTGAATGTCACAGCTTATTTTAGCCTGTAGCCTCCTACACCATAGATGATTCCTGGCAGTCACATTATCCTGCTTACTGTAGCTGTGAAATGTCAACTACTTGTTCTGTCAACCTGCTTACCATGGCATTGCTTCCCAAAACCCCTTTCACTGGGCTCACTCACAGCCCTGTCTTCATCATCAACATGGTGCCAGAGACCTCAAGATAGCACTGCAAACATTTCTGCAAGCAGATAAATAATATCAAAGTTTATGTAATGAGCTAGAAAGAGATGCAAGAAATCATCATGAGCAAAGTATGGATTACATTGAGGAAAAGCACCTGTCTATTCTGGTCAGCTTTATATTTCTTAAAAAGATAAAAATGTAATTTGTTTGACCAAATCTAGGAATAGTCCAGCTTTACCTAAGGTTAACCATGCCACGCATATGCCATAAAGAAACGAAAATGCCTAATATTTGTAAAATAGTTAGTAATTGTGTAATTATTCCCCATATTAAGCTGAAACCCCATCTATAACTATGAAGGGCATAAATAACATATTCCCTCAGTACTAAATATGAATAGAATAGAATAGAATAGAATAGAATAGAATAGAATAGAATAGAATAGAATAGAATAGAATAGAATAGAACAGAAAGTTGGAAGAGACAACAATCATCCAGTCCAACTGATGACCACTTCAGGGCTGACCAAAAGTTAGAGCATGTTGTCAAAATTGTCAAAATGCCTCCTAAACACTGACAGCCTAGGACATTGACCACCCCTCTAAGAAAACAGATTATTTTTATCTGCTGGGTTATTTTAGACATTGTTTTTGTTTATCTGAATATTTTTGGCAAATTTTCTATTTCAATACATTGTCATTAGAAGCATATTTTCCACTAAGTTGACTGAAAATTATTTGTATGCAATTTAGCATCACAAAAGCAAAATCAAAAGCACCCAATCACAGTTAACACAGAGTCATCCAGTTGTTAGATGGTCCTGGAGTTTCCTAACTTGTTCTTAGAGACTTTGAGTGAATGCAGCTTGCCAGCCCAGTATATTCCAGTGCTTCACCATCCTGACCACTAGAATGTTTCTTTCAGTCTTCAGTCTGAATCTTCCATGGTCGATTGCAAGTTTATTGTTTCTTGTCTAAGAAATATTGTTTCTTGTCTAGCAATCATTGCCTTATTAGTTATACTATATATAAAAAGTATAATGTTATATATAGCATATGCATACATAGCATGTATTTGTATGTATCTAGCACATTTTATATATGTTCTGTATGCTACATTATATATTATATACTATATTGTATGTGATATATATACTACATACTATCATATATATCATCTTGCTATTGGCAACTGTGATGGCAATAGATGGGTATGGGTAAGGGAGGCTGAAAATCCAAATATTTATTTGTGTTTTCAAGCCTGTAAGAATAATCCTTTAAACCATTCATTGAGATTTGGGCTTCTGAACATGCAAAGCCTGTTTGAACCTGGAATCAGTCTAGGTTCTGCAGTAGTGAAACTCTGCATAGCACAAAAAAGTGCAGGAAGTTTTGCTGTAGTTTATTTTTTCACTTGGGCTGGGCTAGATGGGTCTACTGCTGCTGCTTCAGCAGGAGGTCATCCAGGAGTGGACAGGCACGAGCAGATGTCAATAATTTGACAGTGCCTAACGAAGGGACATTTTTTACTCAGAGATTGGATTGGGGCAGGTTTTTTGAAGTCTTGAAGTATTTGGGGCAGTCAGACAACAAAGAGCATTCCTAAGTTAAGGTTTGAAGTTTTAAAAGTCCATCGAAGTTTTAAAAATCAGAGTACTTCAGGACAGTGGCAAGATTTTATTCTTTAAACATTTTATTTAAAATTGTTAGTCTATTAATTCTCTAAATTACCCTGGCAAATAGATTGGTGTTTTTGTTAGCTTTTCTGTTAAAAATCTTCTGATATTAGTTCTGAAATGGGATTACCTTGCAGATTTGTGGTGAAAGGTATTGCCCATCTGTTTAACTGGGGAAACAGCAATAGAAAAGGAAATAGATGAAGTAATATTTTTCTGCAAAAATTTGCCTGGACCAGGCAAAACTTACTGGACTAAGTAATTAGTAGAAGATAAATGCAGCAAAGATAGCTGCAATACTTCCAGATAAAAGTGTTCGGTTAGTAAGAGTAAAAAGACTCATCTGATATATAGTAACTTTGTCTTTTTAATTATCACAGTTCTCTTTCCCTCATTTATTATCAAAACCAAACTGTTGAAGAAACTTCAAGACTGGAACAAATACAATTAGAAATATCAATTTCAATCTAAACTAAAGTCACCCAATTAATTAATACAATTAATGGCAATTTTAAAATCAGTTCCTATTAGAATATGGTGGGACCTGACTCTCACAGGATCAATAACCTCTTTCTGGATTTTAGTGACCGCTGTCCGGAATAAGAAAAGGTAAAGGAAGTAAATAGATACTGACAGGGTTTGAGGACTGGAGGTTTGGAATTCCATAAAACAAGTATTTCAATGTCAGAGTGGTCGTGCTGGGTACATATAGAAGACCAGTATTTTCAAAGCTTCATTCTTGTATGTCATCTTACGCGCATGACCAGACTTTCAAAATAACTCAGCTTCCATTTAGGTTAAATATTTTGGGGTGCATTTCAGGTCCTGAAGTTTTTCTGAAACCTTCTTTTCATGCCTTTCTTGGACTTTAAAGCTTTCAAAGATGTGGTTCTGATTATGGGGTTAATTCTGGTCTGCCAAAAACATTTGGAAAAATCCCAGATAAGTCTCTGCAAGGTAATGCCCAAGTGTGACCTGGGGAGAGCTCCCAAAACACAGTATGAGTCTTGAGTTTTGTCTCAGTCCTCCAGTGCAGTTGCAGAAAGACCAAACATCTCCTGAGTGCCGTCATGCCATGTGTTCGGCCTGGCAACATGTACCTGCAGTTTCATGCTATGAAGACAACACGTCAGTAGGCTCAGAATCAGCTCTTACTACATTGCAGACACCCCAAAATGTGAATACGCAGAAAAGTAACATCATTGCAGGGTTACAGGGGCACCAAACAGCCTCCAGGGGAGACCCATGCCCAATTGCAAGGCAATTGGCCTTCAGCCATGTGGACTTGCCCTCGGAATCACACTCATTTAATCATGTAGATGTGACCTCATCATACAGCCTGGGTAGTAATGAGATACAGGTCTCAGGACTTCAGCTTTATTTGCAACCTGAGGACACATTTGAGGTGTATTCTCTAGTTAGTACCAAAACGTGGGAAAAAAACTGCAGGAGCAAGATCTACAACAATTGAACCATACGCGTGATAAAACTGCTAAGTTAAGATTGCATCTTCAGTTTTGAACTTTTGTGCAGTTTAGCTACTTTTATTTACCTACTTACTCCTTGTTTAGATGTTGAAGCTCTCTAGAGCAAAGAGAATTGTCTTAGTTATGTCTGGAGAGTGACAGCCTTACTGAGCTGTAAGCCCAGAAGTAATGCTACATGATATAAATAAAACATTTCTAGTAGTACCCTTTATTTTTACTGATTTAATGTATCATTTGGGAATAAAAGTTTCAGTAGAAAGCTTAGCTAGCAATCACCTCTCATCTTGCTTTTGGTGAAGTTTACAGGGACAGATTCTGTGCCAATGCTACATTCACTTGCTGAAGTAACTGGACCTGTGCTAATTTACACCAGCTACTGCTTTGGTCCGTGTGGAAAAGTACAGCAATTTGTTAGACACATCCATGGCCAGTGGTACAGTTCTTTTATGAGCTAGCCCAGCTGGTACTACTTCTTCCTTGTAACTTCTTATTTTTAGATCAATTCATTAAGTACCATTAAGTAGGCTTTAATTTTAGGCTTTTATGCCCCATTATGTTACTTTTAAATTGTCAGCCATATGATATAACAGGTAACATGATGGACACATCCAGCACCAATTAAGACTAAGAAGTTAATAATCGTCTAAAAATATAGATGATTGGAATTACCTGAGGATAATTTTCTCACAGCATCTTTAGACACGTGTAGATCTTTTAATCTAATGGCAAGTGATCTTAGCCTGTGGCTCCCTTGATCTCCACAAGTGCAGCTGGAGATCAGGAGGATATTCCTATTTTTAAAGTGGCAGGCATGGGCAGAGGGATCCTTGTTCTCTAACTAAAAGTAGGATAAAGATTCCTTCTCAGCCATGCTTGTTGATTGGAGACAACTTACATCACTCCTGCATGAAAAAAAAATCTAGAACTTGGAGCAGGTAGAAAAGGTAGAAAGGAGACACAGAGACACACACTGAAACTTTCATCTTCTACATCTAGTGGATGAATCAAGTTTAATTCCTAACAGAAAATCCAGACAACAAGCACAGAAAAAATATCTACAAAGGAAGCCAAATTTAACTGTGCTACAAAAAGTTTGTGCCAATATAGAATACCTCAGATAAACAACTTCTGACTTACAAGGACATGTGAGATATTGGAAATATATTATTTGTATTTTATGTTTGGTTTCCAAACATATATCTGTTTGATTCATCGGCAGTTTTATTTTTTCCCCATACTCTCTTCTCCCTTAACTCCTGGAAAGGTGGGGAAATTGAAGATTTTTGGTTTGTTGGCCAAAAGTTTCAGTGGAATAAAACCACACAGGAAGCTTTGGTAATTTTTTTCTACTATTTTTTCTTCTTCTTTTTTGTAACTTTATGTTCTCTGCACTTGGAAGAGTTTCTTTTCCCTCTTGCCAAGCTCTTTTGGTTTTTCTCAATTTAAAAAGTGCAAAAAATAAAACCAACAACTGTTAAGATTGTTCATTCTACTACATCTAATGCCAGAAGAGGAAAAAAGGAGAAAGAAAATTGTATCAAAGCTATGAAAACTTCTAACAATTTTTTAAGTTGAAAGAACAAGAGTTTGTTTTTCTCATTTGAAAGATCAATAGTAGTATAAATGAACAGAGATAAAGCATCCTTAGTGGAAGGAATCCAGCTGTGAAATTAATTTCCATAAGAAATTAGGCTGATGCAGAGATCCTTTGCAGTACTTTTTTTTCCTCTGACCAGAATAATGCCTATAATTTCTCTTGCTCCTGTTACTTGTACAGGACTTTGCATAAGCAGAAATTACTTGAACTACCCAGAAATGATTCAAAGTATTGAGTGTAAAAACTCTGTAATACCAGAATGAAAGAAATGTAGTCTCCAGAATTTCCTAGCTGTAACTTAGATGTTTCTCGTATCTCTGTCACTGTAAAGCACCTTCAAAAACTTTTCATCCCTGTAAGCTGGAATTGGTAGATAATAGCTCCCATATAGCAATAAGTAATTGATAAAATAAGTGCATAAGCTACTTAGTCTATTCCTAAAATAAAGGAAAATTAATTCTTTCAGGAAAAAAAGTCTACAGCAAGAGATTTCTCTGTGTGCACATGTATGTGTACGAAGAAGACTCTAGTCTGACAAGAAAATTGCACACTTGGTGAAGAAAGACTTAAAAATATAAGGCTTGCCTTGCTGGGTGGTTCTGAATGGCTGATTGTCATGTGCAAAGTTTTGAAAGGTTTGAAATGTGTAATTTTGTAAGACACGGGAGCCTAGATTCTTGCCCATTTCTGAGAAAACAACCTAACAAAGCCCTGGGTTAAGAACTAGCTGTTGGCATTACTCAGAATAACCCCCAATTTGTTTTGTTATGTTAACAGTGCTCGCTCCCTGAGCTACTAGGGATACAGAGCCTGGATTTTGCTATTCTTTAGGCAGTGGTGTTTCTCTCGCTGTCTTTGCCACCCGTTTACATGTCACACTGAGCAACGAAAGAGGCAGAAAGTCTGCTGGCATTTTAATTCTAGAGCCGGTCTAGCAGCAAAGCTCAGAGCCCACATCTGACTGGCTCAGAAGATAAACAGCGAGAAGAGATACTTAAGATAAAGAAAGAACACGTAGCTATAACTGGTTATGAGTAAGTTTCTAGTCTTTAGATTGGAAGAATGTTTTTAAATACTGAATGACAGTGGAAAAAGCTTCAAAAGGGATTAATAAAGGAAGGGAAGGAAAACTAGCTCTAAGTTTTGCCAGTAAAAAAAAGTATGATGACTCTCTATACCATAAGAACCTGGACCCACTGATCCAGAAAAGCCTTTCACACTTCCTGAACTTCTTTATTTCTCTGCTGAACTGAAAAAAGCCTCTCAAAATCTCTTGATATATTTTTAAGAGTATCAGAGACATAAAAAACCATATGGAATTCAAAAGACCTGAGCATTTAATATGGAAAAAAGCTGTTTGTTCGTTTTTTAATATTAGCTTTCTTTATCTATTAGAAAAGTAGGATCTAACCTAAATGCCTTTGCAGATCACTTTCCAATTTCAAACCTTTGTGAGTAAGAGTAATTGAAATCTGTCCATGCTGCTGGGTGTTACCCTATGAATAATAACAAAGATCAAGTAGATGCCTAAATGAACATATGGAAGAGTCTAATTAAATTAAAGTTTACAATGTTACATAAGGACAAATAATTACATTTAAAGCACACTAAGTGACAAAGGAAAGTTTTATTATGTCATTTTTTTAGTTTGAGTAACAGTCAAATGATACCTATGAAAATGCTAAATGCCTTAATGCATAACAAAACATACAAAAGTAGATTGATATTCACCAAGAAGCAATAAATATTCAGGTGAAAGCAACACCTTAATATAGCCAGCAGCATTAAATAATTATTTATACACAGCAAATCAATCTGGCAATAGAGCAAAGGAGAAAAAAGTACCTTTTCCAGTTGTTACCCTTTGGAACATGCTACAGACTTTCCTTTAGATATGATACTGTCTCACTGGCAACAGCATTGTGTGATTGTCAGAAAACTCAGTCGCTGTACAACCAACACAGCTGCCTGACGGAGACACCACATTTTGCAATCTAGTGCTAACACTGACTGTTGCCTCATGAGAAGTTTCACAGAAACAGTTACCAAGAAAGTTCAGACATTAAAAATTAAATCTTGATCAAAGTTGCTTGCAAAGGAGAGCTGTAAAGATTACTGCATGTGTAATAAATATCCTAATTCATGGTTGTTTCAGCCAGTTGGGGTTTTTTTGGTGACTCCAGTAAGTGAACAGCTTGTCCATGACCACAAGTTACAAACACTTTTGATGTGCCTGTGCTTGATTTACAACTGTAATACATTTGTAACAATTAATAATGTGTTAACCCTTTAATAAACCCTCCATGAAGAGAATCCAAAGACCTAGGCAAGTGTAAAACTCTGGCATTCTTCTTTGTGATAGTTCTGTCAGAGGCTTGTAACATATTTTCCACATTCACCAAAGACTAAAATAAATTCTGATTCAGGGAATTTTAAAAATGTGCCATGCACTGCAGTCACAGAATAATTTTCAGGTCAAGAAACAGTGTATGTCAATGTAGATGGTGGACAGTTTTTCTCACACAGACACCACTATTCATAACCCTGTCTCAAAGTAATGAATAAGCAATTCAGAGTTAGAGCTGACCAGTGCAACAGATACCTTTAGAGTGCAGAAGTTACTAAACCACAAATACATGCTTCAGAAGGTGAAAAAAATATTAGAAAAAAAAAAAAAAAAAAAAAAAAAAAAAAAGAAAAAAAAAAAAAAAAAAGGAGGTAGGGAAACATCTTTGGAGATAGTAATTTTTAAAAGGTTCAGAGAAAGAAAGCAAGAATCATTCTTTGTGCCTCAATCCAGTGCCTCTGGCAGCTCCCTTGACCACTCTCCCCACCCCTCCAATCCCATAAGCTCTCAAAGTCTCCTTGAAGTTAGTCCTGTGGAGACCTAGAAGAAATGCAAACAGGAGAAGATAGAGTGAGGTATCCATTCTATAGGGTCTTACTTTATTTCCCTGAGCCTTTCCCATGAAAAACAGAACCTGAAAGGAAGTGACTCACAGCTTGAATATCACTGTTCTTCCTTCTAACTGCTCCTATGGCCCATGCAGTACATGAAACATCAGATTTCCAGTCCAGAGACCGGCAATAAATAGAGGTAAGACTGGAAAAGGGATTATATGCCCGTCTTGCCTCTTTAATTCTTGTAACAAATGCCTTTTAATTATGATTTTGTTTTTCTAGGGTTTCTGTGCTTTTGAAGGGACACAAGATGGTAGAGTGGCATATTGTATCTAGCTTCACAAAGAGCAAACATTTTCAAAAACTGACTTGCCATGGAAAGAGGTAGATGGGCTTCCTGAGAACTTCTGATATTCTCCATCAGAACTTTTCTGCCCAGCTTTCCAAGCACCAGGCTGAACTGGCCAGCTGCAATTCCACGAGAATCCATTAAACAGAGACGTCCAACACAGCTGACATTTTGGCTCCTTCCTTCAGTTTGCAAAGTGCGTATCTTTACAATGAGGAATCATTTCAAAACTATTATTTATCCTGGCAGGAAAATGGAAAGCAATTAAATAGCAACAGCAAACACTTCCAAGAAAATGAGAACCATGTTTCAGTCTCCTTTTTATACTGGTGTCTGATGTGTTTTGAAATCTATATATACATGATTTCTGTTAAT
This sequence comes from Pedionomus torquatus, assembly GCA_013398155.1. Taxonomy (NCBI): domain Eukaryota; kingdom Metazoa; phylum Chordata; class Aves; order Charadriiformes; family Pedionomidae; genus Pedionomus; species Pedionomus torquatus. The sequence continues at coordinate 40,586 of VZRU01020288.1, read as the reverse complement.
GTAATCTTGGAACAAAGACAAAAATGAGAAAAGCAGCCTTCATTTCAGACCTTGAAATATGCCAGAAGAGTTCAACAAACACCACAGTAACTGATGCAACTGCCAGGTGACATGTGGCTCCTGAGCTGCAAATACAGCTGAGAAAAGTTCAAGCTCCTCAAGTTTACACCAAATAATGCTTTCACCCAAAAGGTGATCAGGCTCTTAGGAAACACCTGCAAATATAGACCTAATTAAAATACTGTTGGTTTTTTTTCTTGCAGAAAATATTCCTTCTGTAACTTCATGTCATTTCTGTGTTTCTCTGTTTATTCCCTGAAATTCTTCTTTTTGAGTTCCCTCTGTGGACGCTTGCCTGAAAACAACTTTGAAGTCGACACCAAAAACTGGCTCAGCCTCAGAAATTATAAACTTCTGGTTGCTTTCTGTTTACCGCAGCACATAGAAATTCAGAAACATTTATACTGAAAGCAGGCAAAACAAATCTGAAACCTGAAATATCTCCCCAAGCCATTTAACTTTTTTAAGAACATGGACTTGAGTAAACCTGGTCTCGTACATTGTTTCTGTGGTGGAGATTTTACCTCTTGCAAAAGGCATTGTAATTGTGCCTCTCAGTTTGGGAAACAGGAGGTGCTTGTCAGAGCCAACCTCATTGCCATTACATCCACAATCCAAAATGTACTGAATATTCTTCTAAAAAAGCCAGCTTTTTGCTGGCGTCCATTCCATTCCCCCATCGATAATAAAAAGAAAACGGCTCACGGACTTGCCTGTGCCCCGTTGTTGTGGGCTCTGCTGCCATCAAGTGGAAACCAGCACAAACACTAAGGATCCAGTTTCATAAAAACCTTGAGGGGGTGGTGTATTAACGACTCCAGTGTTGCCCAGAGGCCCCGGGGATGGACAACTGGCAGCAGAGAATCTCTGATGGCAAAGCCAGCTCCTCCAAAATGCTGTGCTGAGGACTGTGCCTCAGGGCAACAGGTGAGTAGTCGTACAAGTCTGTTCTTTGTGAGAAATGAGCATCACTAACCCTCATTGATGTGTTCGAGTCACCAGGGTCATTTCTCATACACATATATATGTATCTAAAACCACCTACAGATTGAGATGTCCCTCCAGACAGCGGGCAGCGGTGGTGCAGCAGCAGGTGAGATGTGGGCTGAGGGTGATGGTGAGGGCAAGGGCAGTGCCCTTTGCAACCTGGCGATGTCCCACAGTGCCCAGCCAGAAGAGCAGAGTGGGGACAAGGACAGGGACCAGGATCTGCCACAACCCAGGGATGGCCAGACCAGCCCATGGTGATAAGCAGGGCTCAGTCTGGCAGGAATAAAGTTCATATTTCCCACCAACCTGAGAGAAGAGCACACCTCTAGGCTGGTCCCAGTGATACCTTCCCAGCACTCGGGCCAGCAGGATGATGTGCTTCCCTTTGCTTCCTCCCCCTCTGGGCACACACATTTCTCATCCATCATCCTTTTGGTCCAGAGAGTGATTTCTCTGTTTGTACCATTCACAGCACAAGGGGAATTACCTGGCTGGCTTCTGTGTGCTGCAACACCAAGAGTTACATTCATCCCACAGATGTGAATAAGAAAACATGCTAAAAAGCAAAATACTAAAATAATTTCTGCCTTGCAGACTTTTGGTGCTAGTATGTATTGCATATAGCTACTACTGACGATGGGACATGTTTTCAGACTGAAAATAGTGTAGAAATCTCTTCTAGACAACATCCAATGAACACAAGGAGAGCAGCAAACAGCAGGTATTTAACTGCTCCTCTGGCAGGAGCAACCCTATTTCCCTTTGATATCAAGCATAAGGGTGGCCAACAGACTGATACTCCAGCACAAATCACACCATCACTGTCACTGACTGTCCACGCACCCTAAACCCTAAAATCACTGTTCAGCTGTTATGTCTTATTGGGGGGACAGCCCTTCTCTCTGACAGCAGGGATTTCCTCGGAGGCAAAGGCAGCTTATAGCCAATTTATGGAAACCATATTTACAGACCAAACTACAGTTCTGAAAGGTTAGGATTAATGTTGCCCATTGAGAGGTAGTTTGTTTTCAGTTTAGTGTGAACAATCTATATTGCAAAGCCCAACTTTTTTAGGAATGAGACTACATTCTTTTCTGGTTCATGTTTTCCCAGGATTCAGTCCTCAAGGATTCAGTTCAGCGCACTGATACATTTCAGCAAAACATTCATCCGTGCCAGTACTGATATGATGCAGGGCTGTTGCGCTGTGAAATTTGACACGTATAATGCTGGATTTGTAGGAAATGTTCAGCACTGAGAGAACTGAACCTTTATACTTCTGTAAAGTGTGTTTAAGTCACAAAACAGTCACAAAGTCCTGCTTTTCATCCCAGGCTACTATATCATATAAGTCTTTCATAAACTGATCAGGTTCCATCCTAAACTTACTCTTTTCTATTCCAGTTAGTCTCCATAAATTTGTTTCTCATATAGATAAAAAATCTATAATTTCCTAACCAAACTCTTTCACTTCAGGTGGTTTGGGATTTTTTGTCAATTTTGTCTTTCAGTTTCAATCATCTTCACTCAATGAATATCTTCTCCTTTCCCTGCCATATCTCTCCTGATGTGTTGGTATGGAGCAGCTATATTTCTTGCTAACCTTTGGTTTAGAAGGTTAAATAAGCCAAAGTCTTGCCAGATCTTTCTGCATTAGTAGTATCAAATCAGCATGTCCTTGCCTTCCAACTGCACTAATGTGTACAACCAAGGAAAACACTGGCAACTGGAAATAAGGAGTTGGAGAGTTGGAAATATTTGGAGAAAGGGGAAGCCACTCAGAGCCCTGTAAACAGGGATGGGAACAGGACAGATGCCTCTGTTCCACACAACATCACAGCCGTAGTATGAATCAAAATATAACAACACTTATATTCAAATGCTTCTACAAAGCAAACTAGGATGGATAGTTTTGGTTTAACTGGAAATCTTTGCTTCAATTCTAAGTGAAGCATTTAATTTGGTTGTCTTTTTAATTATTCAGTCTTTTTGTAGGCCTTGCACTTCACTTTCCTGTTTAGAAAAGAGGACTTTTTGAGATGCTATTTAAGAATTCAGAACTTGGTAGGTTTCAGATAGATAATGTCAAAACAAACATTTCAGCAATACAGAATACTTCATTCTGAAAATGTCAAAATGAAATGTTTTGACATTTTCACAATTTATCCTCCTCTTTTGCAGTCTTAACTATTTATCTGATTTGATGTGACCTCACAGTAGCTTAACTGAAATGTCCAGTTTTGGAAAAGTTAGTAATCCTCAGAAAAGAAAATGGTCCATATCTGCCTACTGGATCTGCCTCATCATACTCTTCACCCTGGGAAAAAAAGTGGTTGATAGTGGTATCAGCAAAATGATGAATAAAATGGAGATGGTGAATAGGATTTAGTTACCTGCTTCTCCCAATACAAAAGCAAAGAAATACCAAATGTATGTAGCAGACAGCAGGTGAAAAAAATATTAGTTTCACTGTAGAATTCCTTTGTGCAGTGTATTATGGAAACTAGAAAGTTCACATGGGCTAGAGGGATGAATTTGCAAAAAAGAAACCTTAGAGAGTGAACTAAAGCCATAGACAGCACCTCTGGCCCAGGAAGTCCCCAAGCTGTGAACTATTAAAGGCTAGAATAATATTTTGGCGAACAATCATCGTGTGCTTTCTCTGCTCCCCGCAGATGTACTTACGGCAATTTTCTGAGGAAGGACACTGAGCTAGACAGACCTTTGATCTGACCCACTCTTCTGTTCTGAAGCACATTAGTGCAAGTAAAGCAAAGAAACTGAATTGATGAAAGAATGAAGCTTGGCTGCTCTGCCAGTTGAGCACAGCTGTGTTTCAACGGTACCAACCCTATTAAAAATGTCACATTTGATGTCTGCAATGCTCTTCTGAGTTCCTCTTGAAAAGTGAGGAGCTACCCTTAGGAGACTTTAACAACCCCATTTTATTTCCCCATTGGTAAGTTTATGATAGCTTGTCCTATCAGACTGTTTACTGTATCATACTAGTATACTTCATTTCTTCTTGTTTTATGTAGGGATTCAGGTCTGTTGAAAATAGCAGTGTCAATATATAAGCAGAAGACAACCTGCTAAGATCTTAAAGCAAAAGAAGAGAAGTGGAGAGAAGAAAAAAAACCCGTAACTTAATTTAGATGTTAACTTAATAGCTTTAAGCCCATCAGACACCAATACTTTATATTTCCCTCCATTCTGTTTAAACTTTTCCTGGGGCATGGGGTGAAACTGCTCCTCAAAGCCAGCTATCCCCCCACTCAATGCTGATTTCGTTGCATCCTGTACAGAATGAGCTGGCAGCGTTAATCTGCCTTCTCCTCTAAAATGAGCAAAGAGAAAATAAGACTTATTAAACTTTTCCTGAAGCCTCAGTCCTTCAGTTGGGCTCTTAAGCATCACAGTGACAGCTGTTGGTCTCACTTGAATATGTAACCTTGAAAAAGTACTTGAAAATCTGCTCTGTGATACATAAGCACCACACGGAAACCACTGTCAGTGGAATAAAAGAGCCAGTGCATGGAGCACTGCAAGAAGAGTCAGAGACTAAGTGTGGGAATCCATGGGTTTGTAACACCTGTAACAGCTTTTTCATTTATTATTAATCAAAAGAATAATTATTTTTTGCCACCTTCAGACGTTTATTAAGTGTCTCCCCAAAGAGAAAGATGACAATGCTGTAAGTATAAAAGTGAAAGAGGTTCTCAAGCCTTGGTTCACTGGTCACTTGCTAGAAATTTGCAGAGCTAAAATATAGTTGGTACCTTCTTCTGATTCCCACCTGCTTTAAAAAACATAAATATTCAATATTGAAAAACATTATTTTCTCTGACAGCAGCTGCTGATTTTGTTACTGGAATGGTGCAATACTGTAACTGAGAGTTTATTGTCTGTGGTGGGACAGGGGGTGAAAGAGTTCACGAGATTACATGAGTTACACACCTAAAAGCCGGGTGAGGTTGCAAAAGAAACATTACTTAATGACTCACTGCTTAAGGACTATGTTCATTAAATATTAATCAGGGCCTGAAGTATCATATTGAGAGCTACTGAGCTCACTTAGATTTGGAGCCCAAATTACAGCTGCAAAACACTTGGAAATGTGCCCAATGAGACACAAAACACACTGCTGGAGTACTTGGGCATCATTCTTCAAGTCAGTGCATGCTACTGCATGAAGGGAGGGAAAATGAGGAAGAAAAATCAGGGTGGAGAAAACCGGTGAAGAATAACATAGAGCCATAAGCATTTATGCCCCAGAAAGATGCTGCTGTTTGAGGAATAGTGAGAGGCAGATAGGGTAGGTGTGGAGAAGGAAAAGAGGTGGCCACTGTTAGTAGGGCAGATGCAGGGAAGGTGGAAGCCAAGACAAAGGGTGGGCTCAAGATGAAGGAAGCCCATCACTGCCCTCCACCGCAGTAGTCTCCCACTGCCTCTACCCTAGTGCTCCCATACAATCCCAGCTGCTTAGACTGGACGTCCCCCAGTAAGGCAGGGATTTGCTTTCATCCTAAAGAAGAGGTCTGAAATAAGTCAGGTGTTGGAGCAGCAACCGGGAAGCAGATCCTAGTGGTTTATTCTGAAGTGGAAGGTTGTACTTACGCAGCAGTGGCTCCTTGGAGGGTGTTCAGAAAGTCCTACCCACGTCCCTTGTTTCACCAGGTGAAGGTTCCGTGTTTCATCTCTGGTCCTCAATTCTCATTCGGTAAAATGAGAATAGCTCCATTCCATCCTAAAGAATTTTGTGACAGTAAATAAATGCCTAAATATTATTAAATGGCTGCATGAAATGAAGTGGTATAAAAAGCCATGTGGAAAATCACAAAAGGAAATTATTATTTTTTGCTTTCAGAGCAGACTTTTTAAGTTTTACAGCAAAATGAAAAAAGGTCATGTAATGAATGAGGGGAAAACAAGACATTGTATAGCTGCTGCTGAAAAAGGTCCTGTAGAGAACGTATTTGGCAATGTGCGTGATAATTTAAAACTATGTAATAATGCAACTGGTCAAGAAGTCTGGCTTAGGATTGTGCAGCATTTCAATTCAGTGCTTGTCTTGCAATTTTAATAACATTCATTTACTTCTGACTGAGGCTGAGGTGCTGAATGACTTTTTTGCCTCAGTCTTCACTGGCAAGGGCTCTAACTGCACTGCCCAAGTCATGGAAGACAAAAGCAGGGGCTGTGAGAATGGAGAACTGCCCACAGTAGGAGAAGATCAGGTTTGAGACCACCTGAGGAACCTGAAGGGACATAAGTCCATGGGACCTCATGAAATCCATCCACAGGTCCTAAGAGAGCTGGCGGATCAAGTTGCCATCATATTTGAGAAATCGTGGCAATCTGGTGAAATCCCTGCAGATTGGAAAAAGGGAAACATAACCCCAATATTCAAAAAAAGGGAAAAAAGAAGACCCAGGGAACTATAGGCCAGTCAGTCTCACCTCTGGGCCTGGCAAGATCATGGAGCAGATCCTTCTGGAATCTCTGCTAAAGCACATGGAAAATAAGGAGGTGATTGGAGACAGCCAACATGGCTTCACCAAGGGCAAATCCTGCCAGACAAATTTGATGGCCTTCTATGATACTGCCACAAACTTGGTGCACAAGGGCAGAGCAATGGGTGTCATCTTCCTGGACTTAAGCAAAGCATTTGACAGTGTCCCACATGACATCCTAGTCTCCAAATTGGAAAGTCATTTGTTCAATGGAAGGAGCACTCAGTGGGTAAGGAATCGGCTGGATGGCCACACTCAAAGAGCTGTGGTAAACAGCTCAATGTCCAAGTGGCAGCTCATTACGTATGGTATGCCACAAGGGACAGTACCGGGACCAATACTATTTAACATCTTTGTCAGAGACACAGACAGTGGGATTGAATGCACCCTCAGCAAGTTTGC
>VZRU01020288.1:18454-33523 GCA_013398155.1 Pedionomus torquatus | reverse complement strand
TGAGAACAGGCTGAGGGATCTGGGGCTGTTCAGCCTGGAGAAGGCAGGTCCAGGCAGACCTTCTAGCAGCCTTCCAGTATCTGAAGGGAGCCTACAGGAGAGCAGGAGAGGGTCTCTTTGTCAGGAAGTGTAGTGATAGGAGAAGGGGTAATGGTTTTAAATTGTAAGAGGGGATATTTAGATTGGATATTAGGAAGAAATTCTTTCCTGCAAGGGTGGTGAGACACTGGAATAGGTCTCCCAGAAAAGTTGTGGATGCCCCATCCCTGGGACTGTTTATGGCCAGGGTGGATGGGGCTTTGAGCAACCTGGTCTAGTGGGAGGTGTCTCTGCCCATGTCAGGGGTGTTGCAATTCAATGATCTTCAAGGTCCCTTCCAACTTTAACCTTTCTATGATTCTGTGATTCCATTGGCCCTCTTGGCAACAAGGGCACATTGCTCGCTCATTGCTTTAGAGTTTCAAAAGAACCTCAATGATGTTCTCTTGCACTGTATTTCTCTTTAAAAATGTTTTCCTTTGCCATTTTCCCATAGCTCTGTGGACTCCGCAAATTTGTCAAGAGGGCACACTGTTACCTCCCCCAGGTTTTTTGTATAGATGCTAAATAGGATAAATCCCAGGAGAGACCCCTGCAGATTCCCGCTTTATAATGGCCTCAAAGGTAGAGTGTGACCCATTTAATGTGCCCTTCTAGCCCAAAAATGCAACCAGTTTTTACCCATTTAGCTTTACCCCCATCCAGATCATACTTTTTCATAACTTATTTTATAATACTCATTGTTTATAATACTCATATTTTATAATACTCATTTTTCCGGTACCCAGTATTATGTAACCCATATCAAAACTCTTGTGTAACAAAGGTGTACATAGGAATTTGTGTTCTTCTAGAAGACAAAGTAAGTTGCATCCTGAAAAATGACCTTACAATACCGTAAATCATCTTATTAATGCAATGACTGTGTGAATGTTGAGAGAGAGAAAAAAATCCAGCTTCACATGGCACAGGAACACAAGAGGACAACAGTCATTAACAGAGATGTTGAAAGAAAAGAAGATGACTTAGAAAAAAAGACAGTGAATGCTAATTCTCTGCTGCCCATCATTATTTCAGGGAAACTGGACACTTTCCAAAGCCAGGCACTTTGTGCATTGATATGAAGCAATGAAAGAGCCATCTGGGGTCGGCAGTAACTGTAAAATAAATGGACAGCAAAGGAGTCCCTCATTACTCAGCTTGACTGGAGACAGAAGAATATTTGATGATCACTTTTATATTCTGTCCCTGAAGGTGACCACAATTAAGCCAAACCAAAATGATGATGACTAATGGGATGCCACTGAGATTCACACATTAAGTAGAATCCCATGGTATGTGAAGTTGGAGCCAGTAACACATTTCTGTGGTCTAATTAAAAACAATAACACAAATTTAATGAACACTCTGTTAGTGCAATGGCAGAGATTTGTATTTAAAAAATTGTCCTAACAAGAGAAGATGGAACATTTGTGAGAGCCCAAAAAAAGCCTAGCTGGCCAAAGGATCAAAAGGTCAAACATTATTTCACTACTGCTTCTAGTCTCCTGTAGGGATTCTAAACAGAAGGATCTCTAAGAAACTCGATGCAAGAAAAATAGCTTGAGCAGCACCTGAAAGTATAGTGGGCAAAGGTACTTCAATGGTATTCATTGTAGCCTGAAAGAAGAAATTGCTCACTTCTCCGGGTGAAACGTATTAACCTCTAACAGACAGTGAGTCAATAAAAATGACTTAAGACTTCTTTCTGGCCTTAAACTCTGTGAATCTATGAATATCAGATGACACCTGTGCGAAGCCAACTGCTTGTCATTCATGCCATGATCTTCTTTATGTTTCCTGAAGTATTAAAAGGACAATGTTCTTCTTCTCTGTCTCCACATTTGCACATCTTAAAAGAGTTTGTGATCATACACTAGAGACTTTGAGTTGTTGCTACCCTCTGGATGACCTATTTGGAAGCCATGAACCTGGGATATGTGCGCAGAATTGCAGCTATGCTGCTACCAGCTCATGATAAAAGTGGGAATACAACAAGGCTCTGTTCATTTATTTTTACCAAATCATCCTTCCCAAACTATGGATTTCACATAAATCCTGTAGCTCTCATATCTCTGTCAGGATATAAACAGCAATGGTGACCACAGGATGTAAACAGAAAATGTTTTACTCCTATCACAAGACACAGAAGAAGGCAAGGACATCTTCAATGAAACTATTCCTTAATCACAAGTTTTGAGCACATACTATCATGAAAAGATTTTCCACGAAGTAGAGAGCAAAATGCAAGTATCACTTAGGGAGGATGTAGAAGAAGGAATGTTTTTCCAAAAGCCAAGAGGGCTGGGAACGGTGACAAGCAAAGAGAGAGGGGAGGTTGTTGTGAAGTTGTCACTCAGTGCTCAGGTATCAGTGTTAGAGAGACCACCCCTGGTCTCCTTGAGAGGTCTCTCCCTTCCTGCAGAAATCAGCTGCTTCCCTGCAGGGTCAGAGGGGGTTTATTCATAGAATCCTAGAATGGTTAGAGTTGGAAGGGACCTTGAAGGTCATCGAGTTCCAGGCCCTCTGCCATGGGCAGGGACACCTCTCTCTAGAGCAGGTTGCTCAAAGCCCCACGCAGCCTGGCTCTGAACACCTCCAGGGGTGGGGCATCCACAGCTTCTCTGGGCAACCTGTTCCAGTGCCTCAGCACCCTCACTACAGCCTCAGTCAGAGGAGTCTGCAACTTTTGCGATGCTGAGAGCTTTCCAGTGGCACCTCTTTGCTGGGAGTTTTTCCCTCCCAGCAATGTGGTCTGCGGGTCACTCTTCTGTGCAGCTGTGCACCCTCATAACCCAAGGATGCCAGGGCAGAGTTTTGTACCACTCTATCCAAAATGCTGGCATCCTCCCAGCTTTGCACTACCAGTTCTGGAATATAGTCATTGGCTGTTGCATTGGATTTCTCATTGAAAGCAACTGCTACCACCCTGTGAAACACCTTTTGGACTTTCTCTCCTCCTTCACCCTTTGTTTTGTGGCTTTTAGTGCATGACACTGTTAGAAGATTGCAGCATTTTAGGTAGCCAATAGGCATCACTTGGTAACACATTTTCAAAAAGCCATGGAGCCAGTCAGCACAGGCAACATGTGCAATAAAATGGTATAAAAGGTCTAAAAAGTAAGGGCAACTAATAAAGAGGTGGAGCGCATCAGGGTGAAACTGTACAGTTACTGTAGGAAGAATATCTGGGAAGGATCTCCAGCTGCACTGCAGAGGAAGACTGTCTGGGAATGCTCACCACTAATACCAGCACCACCACCACCACTGCTTCACCTTCCAGCTAGGTGCCACAGAAAATTCCTTCTTCTTTTCCCTTTCCCATATCTCTTTTTTCTTACTTTTTTTTTCCTTTTCCTTTCTCATATGCTCTTCTCCTTCCTTTTTTCTTTCCCATTTCATTTTCCCTTTCCCTTTTCTCTTCATCTTTTTCTTAAATTTGGGAATTTTTTATTTTTTCCTTGAAAACAGCCATTCCCACCAGAGCCAATGTCCCTCTGCTCTTTATATCATCAGTCATATTCAGACACACTCTCTGTAAATCATCCATGTGGATGTTGTTGGATAAAACAGCTGGGTAATCAGTCACTTCAGTGATTTATTGCTGGTGCCTAGAGTTTCCACTTTTAGATTTGTAACGATTTCCTCTGAATTAATGCCTAATGAGTCTAAAAGGTCTTGCTGCTTCTTGTCTGTTCTTTTTGCATTTAAAAACTCTCATCCACAAAATGTCTGTATCTTTGTCTCTGAGCCAAACATTTCCACTTTCAAAAAGCTGTCTTCTCTGCCTCTTTCAGATTCACCTAACACCCTGGAAGAATACTTACTGGGCCAGGAGTGCTACTGGTCATCTCTGCAAACTGTTTTGTTACCCATAACCCTTCAAGTACAAAATTTCAGAATAATTGCTTATAGCAGCTTCGTATGATGAAAAATGGGGTGGAAACCTTTATTGTGTATATATGCAATCTTGGCATTTTTAATATCACCTAAAGATCCTGCTATACTTTACCAAGGCTATTGTGGGAGGCAGCACGGTCCAGTAGATAAGGCAATGTCCTGAGATTCTAGACTCCTGTGATCTGTTCCTGCCTGCATGATGCCCTTTTCTGTGGTTTTTGGCAAGTTATTCCACCTCCGTGCCTTAATTTCTTTACCTGATGCCAGGTTCCCACTGTTCTCTGAAACATACTTTGACTCCAGAGATGAGAAGGGATTTTGTCCAAGTGGTGGCTGGTGACGAGTGGTGTCCCACACGGGTCAGTACTGGGACCAATACTATTTAATATCTTTGTCAGAGACATGGACAGTGGGATAGAATGCATCCTTAGCGAGTCTGCTGATAACACCAAGCTCAGTGGCACAGTTGACACGCTGCAAGGAAGGGACCTGGACAGGCTTGAGAGGCGGGCTAGTGCAAATGGCATGAAGTTCAACCAAGCCAAGTGCAGGGTCCTGCACCTGGGACGTGGCAATCCCAGGTACAAATACAGGTTGGGCAGAGAATGGCTGGAGAGCAGCCCTGAGGAGAAGGACTTGGGAGTGCTCATGGATGAGAAGCTCAACATGAGCCGGCAGTGTGCGCTGGCAGCCCAGAAAGCCAACTGTGTCCTGGCTGCATCAAAAGAAGTGTGACCAGCAGGTCGCAGGAGGTGATTCTGCCCCTCTACTCTGCGCTCGTGAGACCCCACCTGGAGTCCTGTGTCCAGCTCTGGAGTCCTCAACAGAGAAAGGACATGGCATCTCTGGAATGGGTCCAGCAGAGCACCATGAAGATGACGGATGAAGCACCTCTCCTATGAGGACAGGCTGAGAGAGCTGGGACTGTTCAGCCTGGAGAAGAGAAGGCTGCAGGGACAACTTACAGCAGCCTTCCAGTATCTGTAGGGAGCTCCAGGAGAGCAGGAGAGGGACTTTTTGCCAGGAACCATAGTGACAGGACAAGAGGTAACAGATTTAAGTTGGAAGAGTGGAGATTTACTTTGGATATTAGGAAGAAATTCTTTGCTGTGAGGGTGGTGAGGCACTGGAACAGGTTGCCCAGAGATGTGGCTGCCCCATCCCTGGGAGTGTTTAAGGCCAGGCTTGATCGGGCTTTGAGCAATCTGGTCTAGTTGGAAGTGTCCCTGCCCATGGCAGGGGGGTTGGAACTCGATGATCTTTAAGGTCCCTTCCAACTCTAACCATTCTATGATTCTATGATTTAGATAAGCACGGGTGCTATTTGTTAATTCAGATTATTGACAATTAAATCTTTATGAACAAATAGGTCCTGAAATTAGACCATTGTGGGGTCAGCTGATTTCATTTCACCTGTCCTGGTTTGAGGTAAAACAGAACCAACATTCTATTCAATAATTTTATATATTGCTAAGAGCTAGGCCTCTTCTGACTCTCTGAAACTAACTCCACAGCATATTGTACAGAAACGTGTTCATTCTCAGAGTAATAAGACCAGTGTTTGTACTTCATGCCAAGGAACAATGTCCAGAGAGGCTCTTAGTTACACTTATTGCCGTAATCAAGTTCAGCCAATTTTGTTATTTGCCACATTGGAGGGTCGGAAAAGGAAAAGCATAGAGGGGTCACAGCTACGGAAAGAAGTGGACAGGATAGGTGACCCAAAACTGACCAACAGGGTATTCCATCCCACCTGCTCCATGTATAAAAGCTGAGGGATCCAAGTGTCAGCTCTCTTTCTTCAATGGCAAACATCCTAAGAGGTCCCCATCTGTCCACCTGCCTTTGATCCCGATCCATGCTTTCCTAACTCCAGAGCTGGAATCCAGTTCCCATCCACTGCTCAGTCCAGTCTGGGACTCCCACAATGCCTGTTGGTAATGTCATCCTGGGAGCTTTTGCATATACTGTATCTATTTCATTATTTCCTTTTTCCTTTCAATATTAGTATTTCATTAGTTCATCTTAGTTCATTCTAAACTAACCTCTTTATTTCTCTCTCTCTTTCTCTTGGAGAGAGATAGTTGGGGAAGGGCATCTGTGGCTGTCATAGGCCAGTTTGGCTGAAACCACAACATCACCAAATCTAGGAACTTGGTGACACCAGAGGGAGCTGCGTGGAGGGGTGCCCTGTCAGGTTCTGCTATCTTTCTTTTATATAACCAGTGCAAATGAAACAATCCTGATTCCCTGATAATTATTAGAGTGACTTATTTCACATGTTTTACCCATCCAGAAAGTAGGATCACTTCCCATACTACCATGTCATAAGCAAGTTTTGTCAGCACTTTTCCACATTAAAATGATATGAAATTATTTAAGAAATCAGTCACTGGGCTACTCCTTGAGGAACTCCACTCTGGCCTTTCCTCCACTCAGTACATTACCCTTCAAAAGCACCTACTGCTGTCTCTCTTCTAACTAATTCCTTATTCACCTGAAATTTCTTCCACTAATTTGCATTTTCTCCTATTTCCCATATGGTGTTGTAGGCCAGACAGATGACATTGATGACATTTCTTTTTGTCTAGAAAATGAATTAGCAAAGAAGGATGTCAGGCTATTCAAATGCAATTCACATTCAGTAAAGCCAAGCTGCAATTTATCTCATCCTCCATTTTTTTCATTGTCTCCAGTTTCTTTTTCTATCAAAATACGTGCCAGGGCCCTGAGAGCATTAATAGGCCTTAATTGCCCTGACCAGCAATTGCCTGAGGCTTCCACCCACCCCTTCCAGCTCCACTGGAACTGCCAGCCCTGGCTGTTCCCTGACAATATGTTCTCAAACTTCACGTGCTTTTGAGATCAGAATAATGAGCCTGTAGTTACATAAGTATCACTTTTAACCATCCTTAGATAACAGCACTGCATTTTCATGCTTTCCCTGGCTTGAGGTCTCTGTTGGAAGTACTGTTATTAGGCCAATTGCTTCGTGTATTCTCAGGTCTCTTTACAGAGGAATCTGTAATGGAGATGATGCTGTCCTCCTGACCTGAACTCATCGATCTCTCTGACGTTTTTGTGTGCGCCTCAGTTCTGGTAATTTTTATCTCTATGCTCTTAATCACAGAGCTGTCCTGCCTTTACCCATATGTTCAGAGTCATTGCCTTTACTAAAAACTAAGAAGTATAGCAACAACTAATGCTTCATCAGAAAACTTCTTTCTGTAGACTCTCCGTCAGTTAGGTTGTTGGATAGAAGCCTAACTTAGAGGCCAGTGGGAAAATTTGCATGTTTAAGCACTTTACTCTGTTGGACATTTGCACCCAGATGCCAAGCTTGCTGTCACAAGATCAGTGACATTCTGCACTTTAGCTCACAAAATGTAGTCTACAGGCATCTCAAGGAGCTGACACAGGTGTCAAGAGACACTTCCCAGGGCTAAATACTGGAGCTTGAATTTTAATATAGTCCGTTATTACAGGCAAATATTCTCATTTAGCAGCCATGCACCATATGGTTATCCAGTTTCAAGCAGATTGCTAACCCCAGACCGCCTTAATGCAAATAAATCATGGCACCCTCTTAGTGTATTGGAGACTGCATCTGTTATCCTGCACCTGTCACTACTTCGGCAGCAAAATGATTTATGGTTCTAAACTTCAGCTCATTACAAAATGGCACATGGATAGACACAAGTGCCACCATCAGTTTTGGGGACAGATGGTAATGTAGCAGTGTCACAAACTCCAGACATAATTTCATGATAATATCAAAGCTCTCTGATGGACAGTTCTTTTGAGAAACACACCTGGATACTGGTTACTCACCAACATCTGCATTTTTCTTTGGTAACTGGAGCAACGCTTAACATCTGCTGGTTCAACTTGTCATACATGATGTGACATTCATTTAAAACATTTGTCCACACTGGAGAAATGAAGATCAATATGTAGCTTTAGGGTACAAACACAAAAAGACCTTTTCTAGTAATTTCTTGTTTGCACTTCAATTTAAAAGTGATTTTAAAAGAATTGATTTTATATATATATATTCAGTTTAGAGAAAGCAGACACACTACTTGATCAAGAACCAGTAATGAAATATATTCATAACCTGATGAATTAAAAGCAACTGCAATCTTGTTTTTACATTGCTCTTTTTTAGAGACAGGATAAATCGCACCTAATCGTACCAATCTATTACAAACATGTTTCCCTTGTGGCCCTAGGGACAATAAAGGGTAATTCCTCCTGTCTTAAAGATAGATGTCAAAGATAACTACCTCTTAAGTGAGCGCAGAAGACATTTTTTGTTGTATGTGCCAGAATTTAATATCAACCCCAAGACTTTTCTAAACATTAAGGTTAGGAATTAGCATGGCTTGCTCAGATTAAATGATTACATTCATTTACTTGCCCCAATTTTTTTCACAAGCTCCTTGCCCCAGCTTCCATCTACCAGTTGATTGCACTATCGTATCGTACCAAGAAACTCATACCGATGTTTGGTCTTTTCAGAGTGTTTAAACATAAATGCAAGTAATTACAATTATAGACTGTTTGAACACCATGAAAATTATTCAAGCAGCTTGAAATGCTACCAAACACCTTGAAGAAATTTACTCTGGAGAGTCTTGGTTTTTCTTATTCTTCCTTTTCAGCTTTCAGAATTACCACACTGTCTGCTTGGAGAGCAGCAGCAGATTATTTTCTTCATTATCACATAACACCTTAGGCAGCAAGATAAGATGGACCAGAAATGCATTTCTGTGTAGTCTTTCTTCTCTTTCGTGACCAAATTGGAGCAACTGAATTTCTAGCGCCTAAAAATTTTATGCATTAGTACAGCCAGATTATCCTTGATTGTGCTTTTCATTCATACCACAAATGTGTAAATGACATCTGATTTGGTCAGAAAATTTCTGTAACAAATTGTTGTACTGGAGTCTTTCATTCACATTACTTTTTTGATGGATAGTCTCCTGGTTTCATGACAGCTTGCCCGCTTCAGCAGCAGCCACCAAAAGACCTGAAAAAACTTCAGATTCCCCAGCTTTTTACCTCTGTGACTACAGTGGATTAAACCTGACAGGTAAATTCACTGCTTCTTCAGAAAACTGCGGGCTGACTAATGAAAGAGCACACACTTCAGTAGTTAACACTACATTCAGGTTCTTAAGAGCTTCATCCTGTCCCAAACAAGAAAGTTTGTTGGATCTCCAACTCCAAAGCTCTCAGATTCACACTCAACCAAGCAGGGTGTTGCGCATCAGCAGCACTCCAGATCCCTAGAGTGTATCTGCAGCTAAATATTGAGGAATTTGGGCTCCATTAAAATTTCTGGGGTATTAACTTCTCATCCCAGTTCTCAAAGCTATTTTTCATGGATGTAAAATTTGCTTTTTCAGCTGTGAACTAAACCCCTTGCACTAACAGATGTTACTGTGCTTCTCAGTAGGCAATTCACAGCTCACTAGAGTTTTTACATTTGCTTGATGCCGTGCTGCAAGATTTTCGGATGTGCAAAATTTTGGCTAGGGTACTTCACAGGATTTTCATAAATGACTACAGACATATATTTCCACTGATTTCAAGTGTGCTTTTGCCTTCTTTATACTGAAAATAAACATTTGTGAAGTTAGTATTATTGCCTCTAAAGTAAATACTCTGCAACAGAGGACAAAACTCTTAAAGTGTTTTATAGTCTGTATATTATGGGAATTATTGATGCTCTAAGGTTGTGCTTTAGAGCCTAGAAGTAAAATGAAACATTATTGTTGAATTGTTAGCAGATTATCACTGGTTTCTAAAAAATTCACATGTGGTTTTCCATGCATGAATGGAAACTGGTCTTTGAGAATACACATGAACAAATTTTAGGATTTTGGGCCAAATTCTGCTTGACAGAAACACAGTAAAATCTCAGTATTTTACTGAGACTTTGTAGATTGTAAACCAAGACAGATTTTGGCCAGTGCTGAGCAACAGAAACGTACCAGCATTAGAGGAGCTATAAGTCACAAATTTCATTTTTCTATTAAAATTGGCTTAGATAGACTGCAATTCTCACTCAACTGCTTTGCCTATATGAGACACAAAAAATACTATGCCAACCTTATGCTTTCAAGTGAAAATGATTCTATGATTTTATGATTCTATGAAAATACATCATCAATGTTATTAGTTATTTAAGGATGGATCCAAAGCTTGTGGAAGTCTGCCACTTATTTTAACAGACTTTGGAACAAGTCTGTCAGAATCATGAACAGATTAATAATAAATAGAAAATACTACAAAAACCAAACTCCATCATCCTTCATTGCTTTGTATTTCCTACAGTCGGAAAACTACCCTATGAAAGTGATAAACATATTTCTGATACGTGAAACTGCATATGCAGGCAAATCTGCATACAGAAATAAACATCCTTCATGTTTTATCTTCTGTTTTCTGCATTTTATATATAGGCTATTTCGACTTGAAACACAGCAGCCTCAAAACATGAAGGAAATTTGGTAAGAAATGTACCTTATAGTTTCAATATTCTGAATGAAGCAGAAAAGACAGAGAGGTCATTGCTAACTGAAACTGTATGAGAGAAAGCTATTTTTAGTTGAGTTTAAAATGTTCTTGTAGATTACCAACAATTATATACAAATAGACTTATTTAACAAATCAGTGGCTGTCAGATTTATATTCTTTAGGAAAGTGACTAATGCCACCAATTTTCTAAATTTAATCATAATTTTTGTTATACTTAGTGCTTTTCTCATAGTTCCAGATTTTTTTTTAATACAGTAATAATGTAGTAATCCCAGTCATCACGGGAAGCCAAATTAAGTTTCTAATCCCTAGAGCTGAAGAAAGAACTGCACGCCAAGGGACAAAAACCAAACAGCTAACAACAGGATCAATTAAATCTGTAGGGTTTTTTTATCCCAAATCATAGTTATTGGAACAATTAGGATTTAGCAGTGCTGAACTACTATTAAGGATACAAAATGGTTACGCTTGCATCACTTGGGGTCTTATTATATTCTCATTATATCATTATATGATTATATTCTCATGTATGCTATGTTAATCAATGTAATTTTGGGGTTGAAAGTAAAATTTGGCTTGTGAGGCAATTTCCTATGTTATTGGCAGACCTTTTATCCCCCTCCTGGTCTCAAAAAATACTGGAACCCCAGGCAGTCCCCAGAAGCAGTCAGTTTAGCAGAATAACTCAAAAAGAAAGCAGAAGCAATGGTAAGAGATTCAGAAAATATGACCTGCTATAAGAAGTTGAAAGAAAAGAGGGAATGTTTGAATGATTTTATATAAAATGTTGCCAAAAGAGGGAAAGCACTAATTCGCTCTGCGTTCCTGTGATGATCAAGATGAGAAGTCGCAAGATTAAGCTGCAGGAAGGATCATTTAAGTTAGGTATTAGTAAATGCAATTCGACATGGTTTTATAATAGCCCTTTGACCTGTCCTTCACAATCCCCAATGCTCAACGTGTGTTAGGGAAAAAGGGCATCTGTATATAATCTAGGCTTTATGTTCTTGGTAACAGAGAAAAAGACTAAGGCATTCAAGCATTAACCTGCATAATTAGCTAGATTCTTTGATTTGTGGAAAGTGAAAAGATCAAGACAGAAAAGTGGAAAGTGGTGACTTACAGCTACTTTTCTCATACCTTTAAAGTGTACATTTAATGAATCCATAATGCGCAATTTCCCACATCCTAGAGAAATTATCCCATCATTCCTGTTCAATTAAAAAAAACAATGAATTGGTCTCTTTTTGAACCACACTAATCCAATCCCCTTCTTAGACATTAAGACATATGCTCAATCATTAACTTTCCCATAACCAGTTTCATTACAAGACTTTGATATAAAGGGGTTATGCCAACCACCAAAATTATAAGCTTCTGCCGATTGAAGCTTCTCTTTTCAATGCGACCTGGAAAAAATACATGGTTACATTTATTTACTCCTTTTACCTGGAGGTATCAAAGTGCTTGAAAGACTTCAACTGTCCTCACAACAATCCAACAAGCTAGCAAAGGACTAGCGTGACCTGTTTAAACCACCAGAAAACAGAATGACAAAGACAAGTCATTTTCTTGAGAACATGCAGAAAATAAGTGGCTATCATTACAGCAGATTAAATAATTCTTCTTTTCTAGTCACTGAATAGTGATTCCTCTCTAACCACGATAATGTCATGATTGTTTATTTATGGCAAAATTGTGCTGAAGTAATTCCACTACATTGCAGTAACTGATGGAAATAAAATGAGAATCTGGTCCATCAAGTCTGGCAGTTCTACTTCTGTTGTCATTTGCCCTTTGTCTCAATTTTAACACACAAATTTGGTGTTTCATAATAGTGTCTGATCAGATCGAGCTTCCAGAGCATCTAATTTACTGAACCTGAAAGTGAAATTCCTCACTAGGGAGAACCAGGCTCAGCAGAAGTAGAAAAAGGTCACCTGCAAGATATTTTGCTTTCTAAACTGCATGTGGAAATGATATTATTTGTGCTGTAGCATAATAGGAAGGATGTCTATTTGACAAGGTAACAATACAGAAACCTCATTGTGCTAATACCATCTTTCAATAATGCAATTACTTAATTAAATGAGGTATCTGATACCTTAATTAAAATTAAGGGCTAGAAAGGATTTTAAAATTATTCAATTGCTGTCCACCTGCATATATTTAGAAAAATAACACTGGATTATCTACAGGTTGAATAGAAAACTCATTACAGCAAAGAGTCTTTTGAGAGAGAGTGATTTGCAAGTCTGACTTCTTCAGCTGTCTCATTAGATTCCACACTAAGGATAAAACACCATGTTGAATATTTTTATTAATGTGCCCAGTTATTAGCTGGGATGTTACACCATCAGTCTAGACATACAAAGCTTTCTGAATGACAGAGTACAAAATAGTTCTCTCAGAACAGTTTTCAGAGTTGCTCTCAAATAGGGTTATAGAAATGAAACCGCATCAGCCACAGTTTCATTTTGGTGAATCACAGTGAATCAGTCTTTGCTAAGTTTACATTTAGCTGACTTCACTATCTTTTTATCTCTTGAAGAGTTTTAAAACTCTGTGAGGTTCCTGAATTGCTGTTGCTAGACTTCATCCATACCTATCACAGCAGAAAAAATAAAGATTAAAAAAAAAGCCAAACACTTCTATTTGTCCTTCAATAAGTCTAATTTTTCCTTTTCATTCTGGAGTGATTCTTAGGGAATGTTTCTGAATACTTTGGCAACTCCAAATCAAGTTTATCCTAACATTGACCATCTTTTTGCTAAAGGAGATATCATTATTAACATTTTTGCTGGTAATTTAAGATATATATTATAAACTATATCTGAGGTTTTTCAGATTCAGCTGATCGTGTCCTGTCCCCTGTCTTATCATAGAATCACAGACTAGTTTGGGTTCAAAGGAACCTTTAAATGTCACCTAGTCCAATGTCCCTGCAATAGGTGGGGACATCTTCAACTACATCAGGTTGCTCAATGCCCCATCCAACCTTACCTTGAATGTTTCCAGGGATGGGGGATCTATGACCTCTCTGGGCACACTGTGCCAGTATTTCACCACCCTCAACATAAAAAAAAATTCCTTCTTTAAATCTAATCTAAACGTTCCCTCTTTTAGTTTAAAACCATTACCCCTTGTCCTATTGCAACAGACCCTGCTAAAAAGTTTGTCCCTGAAAGGCCACAGTGACATGTCCCTGAGCCTTCTCTTCTCCAGGCTGAACAAACTCAACTTTCTTAGCCTGTCTTCATAGAAGAGGTGCTCCACCCCTCTCATCATTTCCGTGGCCCTTCTCTGGACACTCTCCAACAGGTCCATATCATTCTTGTGTTGGTAGCTCCAGAGTTGGACACAGTACTCCAGGTGGGGTATCACCAGAGCAGAGCAGAGGGGCAGAAGAACCTCCCATGACCTGCTGGCCATGATTCTTTTGATGCAGCCCAAGATACAATTCATCCTCTGGGCTGCTAGCACATATTGCCAGCTTATGGTGAGCTTCTTCTCCACCAGCCTCCCCAAGTCCTTCCCCTCAGTGCTGCCCTCAATCCCTTCATCCCCCAGCCTGTATTGATACCAGGGCTACCCTGACCCAGGTGCAGGACCCTGCAGTTGGCCTCATTGAACCTCATGACCCACTTCTTGAGCTTGTCCAGGTCCTTCTGGATGGCATCCTATCCCTCAGGTGTGTCAAACACACCACTCGGCTTGGTGTCATCAGCAAACTTGCCAAGGGTGCACTCAATCCCACAGTCTATGTTATTGACAATGATATTAAACAGTATCCCAATACAGACCCCTGAGGAACACCAGTTGTCACCAATCTCCATCTGGACATTGAACTGTTGGCTGCAACCACTCAGCCAATCCCATATCCGCTGACCAGTCAACCCATCAATTCCATACCTCTCCGATTTAAAGAGAAGGATGTTGTGGGTGACCATGTCAAAGGCCTTACAGAAGTCCAGATAAACAGCATCCATAGCTCTTCGATGTAATCACTCAATCACAGAAGGCCACTAGGCTGGTCAAGCAGGACTTGCCCTTGGTGAAACCCTGCTGGCTGTCTCAGATCACCTCCCTGTCCTTCATGTGCCTCATGTGTCTTGCTGACACTTAACCGTTACGCTTCATCCTATGTATTAAGACCTTCAATAACTGCATATGAAAACAGATCTACAGCAGATGGGAACAGACGCTGGTTCCTCAAACAAATGCTTTTTGTCCACCTAGCAGAATACCTGCAGCAGGTTTCATCCACCTCTGCTTTGCTTCTGCTGACGTTAATTAACATGCAGAGTAGTTGTTTATAGTTATACTATTAGATCAGTGTCTTTCATTGAGTGCTCACCTGGGCATTTCTGCAGTATTTCTCAGAGGTCCAGTTAAGGTAGTTAAACAAATAGATTTCAAATTTCTTAAACTTGCTCCACTGAAAGTTTTCAAGAGAGAACCATTATTATTAAATTGGATCAATATATTACTTTGCAAAGAAAATGTAACAGATCAAACAAGAGAAGTGAGTTAGCTCTGTGATAT
>VZRU01020288.1:0-18424 GCA_013398155.1 Pedionomus torquatus | reverse complement strand
GGATTTTTTTAAAAAAAAAAAAAAAAGGTATATCTTTAAGCACCTAATGGTGTTTGTTATTTCATTTCTGAATTCTTTGCCATCTCTTTTTGATATTGAGGTCCCTGGAACAGTTCATTGTTGTGACAGCCTCTAATATCTAACAGCCATTTAACATCTCTGCACTCTGTCTCTTGCATCTTTTCACAGTAGGAGCTATATATTTTCCCTCCCCCAAGGGCACTAAGTAGTCTGTAGTTCTTTTTTTCTCTTATTTTGTTTACTTCTTCTAGGAAGACAGTATGATTGATGTCTCCCTGGAAAATGTCCGGCAGCATTCACTCCACTCTAAGTCAGCTATACCAGTTCCTTTCAAAATTCATTAAACAAACCAGTCCTTCTATTACTATTATTACTTATTAGTCTTACTGCAGGAATGCTGCAGTGCCTCAGCTTCATCTTGTTAGGCACTCCAGCAACACACAGCAAAAAATGGAACCTGTTCTCCAAAAAAATTTATAATTGCATATACTGAGTAGCTCAGTAATTGATAGGACAAATAAACTGATATGAGAAATAAATGAGAGAAAATGCAAACTAATTATAGGAAATATTTTATGCCAAATTAATTACAGAGGGGAAAACAGAGACAATTAATGTAATTTTGATGATGGGTAGGTGAACTATTCAGTACATGAAATTACAAAAAAGATGCTCTGTCCTCCAAAATATGAACAGGCCAGTCTGGAAAAGGAGGAATCCTGGAGGGAGAGTGTGAATCCTCTTTATCTTCTGCAAGCTGGAAGGCTTAGAGCAGACACAGAGTCTTCAACGCATTTGTAGGGTCCTTCAACCCTATATTGAGATTTAATTACCAGACATCTGTGTATTCCCAGTTCTTCATAACCAGCTTGGTATTTGGATTCTGAGATCTCCTTAAGGGTGTGAACAGACCCTTGAATCCCTAAAAGTCCCTGTTTCTGTTGAAACAGAAATTCACTGGCCTGACTTCAGGAATTCAAATTTCTTTTCATATCCAATATCATGTGCTCTCTGGTGCATTCACAATTCATCTCTGAATTGTGAGTATGGTCATAATGTCTGAAAGGCAGCAATATTCTGAGAAGAAACCTCAAATAGAACTGTACAGATGCACCTTTTATCGTCTCCTTGGTACCTCTAATGTAAGCTGTTTTCTTTGACATATTTGAAAGACCGTACTGTTATTTGTCCTAAAACTTGGTGCAGATTGATTTGATAATCATGCCAAGTTCTTTCTGTTTCTGATGTCTTCAGTCCAAATAATTCAACTCATTTATCAGTGGCAGTAAAGGAATGGAATGCCTCTTGCTGTGCAGCACTCACAGAAGTACAACTGAGAGAACTTTATCAATATTACGTGTCCAGAAAGTGCTATGAAACACTCAGCATGGTGTGCTATACGTTGTATTTCTGAATTCACACAGCTGTAACCATTCTGGTTTGACCACTCCTCTGACTTTCACTGTACTTTCAGAGTAGTCCTTGACACAGATGAGTTCAGCCTGCTAAGGACACAACACTCTATTGAAAAGCAGATCACCAGAAACAGAGAGGTTAGTTTCAATCCTTTGGTAATTATAAACTTATATTCTGCTTTTAAGAAATTAAACTCAAGGAAGAATCAAAATCATGCGACCTAGATCTATCCGCACATATTTCCCGCAACATTTAAGTGATTTTGCAGATGAAATTGTCACAAATGTAAATAAAAAGATTCCATGTTCCCCTGGAAAAACTCAGCTCGTGGTTACCATTTGCACCCACTTTCAAACCTTGCAGCTTCTTGATGAATTGCTCTTTATATTACGTTGGACACATTCTGAACCAGTGTGACTCATTTTCCCGCGCTGGAGATCCTGGCATATCACAATCCAAGAGCTGCTAGTCTCAGAGTAAATATAGTTAATTTGGAAATCAGCTTGTCATACAACAAACTTAACGTGAGGTGGGAACAAATTCTGAAGAGACCCTGAAAGAACAAATAGAAAAAAGCCCTTGATTGGAGAGTGCAGGGGATCTCAAAGCTGTGCAAAACAGCCACTAGCACTGGAGTTTGTATTCGTGGAATTTGATGTCCCAAAGAAATAATTATTTTTTAACTTATCATAATACAAGAAAATCAGTTCAACACACACTAAAATAATGCAGCTATCAAAGTAGAAAATACTTTTCTGTAATATAGCTGCCTTTATATAGGTGCTACATTTTACATACCTGCGTGGCAAGACAAATGTACAGCACATTCTTTTTTTTTTTTTTTTTTCTGTAGCCACAAGAAAAATAAAAAACTGAAAGAAAAAAAATGTAAGTAAAACATGGATGTGTAACTATTTTCATCTTGTGTTCCTTACTTTATCTACCCATCAAATACGGGTAAGGATTTTTTTCACTATACCCTCTGAGCTTGAATGCTCATAAACCTGGACACTGGATGCAAGTTTTACAATATTGTTATTTGGATAGTGATTGGTATGCATTTCATCACACACATATGTTCATTTTTTTCCTTCCAGTCCTGCTCTGGTGCTGAACACAGAATCAGATTTATTGATACAGTTTGGTTCACTATACATCACATCAAACAAAGCACTTGGGATATTTCAATGCTTTTAGGACTCAGTGAATCTAAAATGTAAATGCACAGTAAAGCTACAGGCTCGAGCTTCGATGTGTCAAAATAAAGTGGGAGAAAAGAGGAGCTATCATAGGCAGCGAAAGACAGCTGTCATGTTCAAGTACAACATCCTACAGAAAAAGGATCCCCACAGCCCCTGGATCCTTTGAAGGAATTCTTTCTTTACAAGTTCAGATGGTGATTACTAATGCTACAAATGCCATTTCCATCCTTCAGGTTGTAGTCTGTTCATTCTCTCTCCTACTGCAAATAAAGAATATCTTATAATCTGTTTCTTGAACAGAAGCAAAAGCAAAATATTCAAGCCCTGTAATATCTTAGTTTCTTTGATCACAGCTGGGTGGCAATATAGACTAGAGAGACTAATGACTTGTAATGAAGAAATATTCCCCATGCATTCAAACACATTTTATCTATCATTTTTCCACCTTTCCCAAGTAACATGAAGAAATCCAAACTGCTTTTTTAGGAAAAAAAAAAAAAAACCTTTATACAAAAGTGGATGAAACAGGAGATAAAACCAGCAGAGCAGCAGGCACCAGATAACCATGGTACCAATTAACTGTTGTTTCCTTTCAAGCCTTTATCTAAGCCACCTATTTAGATTGCACTGGACCATTAGACCACCTTTTCTGTCTATGGGTAATATTCCAGGGTCTGTAACCCAATGATAAGAAGGTTTTTGGAAGTCATTAAGTCTTTAAGTCACATAAAATATATGAAGACAGGCAAAAAGTATCACCATGCTACCCCAGGCCTCTAAGACCAGAGGGAAGACTGAGAAAGATGGGTCTGTTCAGCCTGCAGAAGAGATGGCTCAGGGAGATCTTATCAATGTGTATAAATACCCAGTAGGAGGGAACAAAGAGGCAGCCAGACTTCTCACAGTAGTGCCCAATAAGAGGACAAGAGGTAATGGGCACAAATTAAGAACCATGACATTCCATAGGATCACAGAATCATAGAATGGTTAGAGTAGGAAGGGACCTTGAAGATCAACGAGTTCCAATCCCCCTGCCATGGGCAGGGACAACTCCCACTAGAGCAGGTTGCTCAAAGCCCCATCAAGCCTGGCCTTAAATACTTCCAGGGATGGGACATCCACAACTTCCCTGGGCAACCTGTTCCAGTTCCATCAGCTCTTGCTCACCCTGCTTGACCAGGGGGATTGGATTTGATGATCTAAAGAGGTCTTTGCCAACCTAAACAATTCTGTGATTCTATGACAAAACAGCAATGTCATATTAGTCAACTAATGTCAAATTAATCAACTAATTTTCCCAAAAGTGACTGCATTCATGAATTCGCATGCTGAATGCCTCATTCTCAGGAAATAAAATAACAATTTGGTCTTACATAAAACCTAGTATCACAAAGGACTGAAATAAAAGCACAATGTTTCTACAGAAACACTATGTAGCTCTGGGAACCAAAATCCTCTGTAGAATTATGAACATCAGTCATCTTGAATCACATTAGAACATGTTACTGTGAGGAAAGATAACAGACTATTAAATCAAAGGAAACACACATTCTGCTTTCTTTTAAAAGCTTTGCTTTCTCATTTAAGAAAGCCTCAAGAAAATTCAAAGCTTACAGAAAGTATTATTATTAAAGCAAAAGATATTTATCAGTAACTGCCAAATGAAGACGGTCAGGTTGAAGAGTTTGCTAAAAAAGTATACATTTTTAATATATAGAATCACAGAATCATCCAGCCCAGAAGGGACCTCCAAAGGTCATCTAGTCCAACCTCCCCACAGTCACAGGGAAACCCCCAACTAGACCAGGTTGCCCAGGGCCTCATCGAGCCTCACCTTGAGTATCTGCTTGAATATCTCCTTTAATATCACCTTGAATATCTCCATATCATACCTCCTGTGATGTGTGTCATAGATGAGCAAAGTAAAAATTCCTGAATTTTGGAACAGGAATAAAGTTCATGCCTTCTGATTCTGTTTTCACTGTTTCTTGATTGAAAGTTCTAGTGCAAAGATCTCTGTATAATGTCTAATAAGTGAGGCTTTGGAACTTGTGTGTATCCTGTAGGAGTCACTACAATGCAAGTAAGTAAGTATAGCATCAAAAGGACAAAGGTGAAATAGAAACAGAAAAAAGAAATAATAGAAATAAAATTGATGTAAGATAATCAAAGACTTTCTAGGTGAAACTAAATTTCAGGAAAAAAATCTCTAAAAAATATTACAATAACTTACTGTATGGAAGACATACAGCTTTCTCTTCTCTCTAAAACTTTCCTTGCCTCAAGGAAAGTGTGTTATAAAGCACAGTCAGTCTTTTTAGATGCAAAAGGAATGGAAGGCTGCTGTGTGAGCTTCAAGGGAGCTGCAGCTTGCTGGAACATCTAGGTAAACCATGGAGCTGTAGAGACCATAGACCAGAAAAACTAAGTGTTCTTTTTAGCCCATTTCTAAAAGTGCAAAAATCAGTTTTTCTGTTTGCTGAGGTCAAGCTTTGGTGTCTAAACACTGATATCTGGTACCATAGTAGATACTGTAAGGTAACTGAGATACCTGCTAGCGTATATGAAACACAGAGGAAAATAATCAGATGTCCAGTGAGAAAGAAATAGCTTAGTGGCACGTACTGTTCCACTATTGGTAGTTACAGAGATTCAAAATATAACACAAAGCTTCTTAGATTTCAAAAAGCAGGGCAGCCCCAGAGCAATAATCATTTGAGAAAGTAGCATATCCTGACATCAACTTTGTGCCACAAGTAAAAGCTAATCCATAATACTGTAGAAGTCAATGACTGTTCAAGATGTTAGAAAAATGCTCATGTGTAATATATGGATTCTTGAAAAAGAACCTATGGATTAGGATAGAATTATTTAAACCACTGATTATTGGCATGACTGCAACCTTGGTGAAAGATCTGTCAATAATACAACAGAAAGAGAGTGACTTAGTGACCCTACTGGTGAAGTTATTATTGAAAATTCACAAGTAAAGTCATACACAGAGGAATGAACAATGGCACTCTCTGGTGGGTTTGTTTCATAATTTCCTTTCATTAAAAAGTATTCCAAAATTATAAAATAAAACCTTCAGCTTCCAAAGTGAAGCTTAATGGATAGAAAAGCTGAAAGCTATTTTTACTTAAAGAGAATGGATGCCTCAGACTGAACATAAAATTTCAACAGATAGAGGTCACTGTCCCACTCACAAGCAACTGTTCTTGGAGGATAAATAGGGTTCTAGAAACTGATGTCTGAACATGATCCATAGCACCCAAACCAATCAGTACCAACTTTGCCAAACTCTCCACATCTAAGTAGCAACACTTTGTGAAAGTATCAGAAATGTGAGAAAATGATAGAATGTAAAAATACCCCAAAAAGTCACACAACCCTTAACTGCAGCACTATCATAATTAATAGAATTAGTTATGTGTAATGCCTCTAAAAAATAACTTATAAATGTGGAAACTTCCTTTATCATATGCTCTTTAGAAACATTCCAATATAAATTCTAGGATGTCAGAAGGAAATGTGTAGAAATAAATTGTCAATGATAATCTGTCTTCAGGATCCTTTGAGATGTTACAGTCCTCTACAATTAAACCACTAACCAATACTTAAATAACTTAGTCTTAGAAATATCGAAAAGTAACTTTTCAAACTGGGATTAAGCACTTGTCACTTTCTGTTTCCCTGCATTCAAAACTGAATTCAAAAAGCTGTCGTTAAAAAAAACCACAAAACAGCAAGTCAAGGAATCAAAATTCTGTCAAATAACATTTTTCACTTCCTGAGACGTTGTGGTGACAAGTTTCCCTCTATCATTTTAGTAGCAGCAGCATTTTTGAGGAAAGAAATGTCACATTAAGTACTAAGGCTATATATCCAAACTGCCTGTGCACTATTTGCTGCAGACCTTAATGGTCTTGAGACTTCGATTAACTTCATTTGACCTCAAATAATAGAAAAGAAGCATTATTTTTAACCAGATTGTGAAGAATTTCATGCACATCTAAATGACATCTAGGTGTTTATGTTATGTACACATATGTACCAAATATATTTTTATGCAATACATATATTATAAAATTGATATAAATGAAAAAATTGTACATAGTTTGTCTGTATTCTTCTTTACTTCTTATCTATCATTTACCTTGGGTTCAAAAAGACAGTGCGAAATCCCGAATTAACAGCAAACCTACTATCACGGCAATCTCTTTTTTCCCTTCTTTGTCTGTTCCTGGTCTTCTTAAATTGTAAGATTTTTGTAGCACAAATGTCTTACCAGAAGCTTCCTCAGTTGAGGGTTAAACCAGTGCAATTTCTAGTACATTTGTTGCGTATCAAGAACAGAAAAATGTGAAACTACTAAGAACCAGCTGCTAGACAGTAACTTGTTGAAATGTCTAGAACATAACTTGGCACCCAGAACCTACTGCTATAGAAAAGATACTTAATAACATAAAAATAATGTAACTGAACCTGACTTGACTGAAATAAAAAATGCTCACAAAATTATAGTTCCAAGGAACTATAAAATAGTTTTGAAATCTATGCTTGGCCTTGTGTAAGTTGAACAGCTACAAAATTAATTTTACATGTACTTCATTGCAAGGTATTATTACAAAGGATGATATGACCTGGGAAAAATCCTTAGTAGCAACAGGCAATCTGTCTTCAGTGAAGCTAACAGTACAGTGGTTGTATGTGCAAAAGAAAAGGTAACAAAAAAGGAGTTTCAACAAGGAACAATTTACTAAGGAAATAATGTATTATTAATTGACCAGTGATTCCTTCAGGCATTTTTTCAAATACAATTCAGTAAAATCCTCTTCTTGATTCAATGATTTCACTTTAGACCACTTCACTTTGTTTTACACCAACTACGCACACTATACCCTACACAAAGTATGCACATACCAAACATACATCAACAATAAGTGGCTATCCAGTGATAGGGGGTCTAGCAGACTGTGAAATAACACATAGCTTAATTACGTAATCAAGACGTGTTTGGGATAATGATTTCTTAGAATAGGCATGCTTATTATAATCATTTCATGGACAAACGGTGAATCCCAGTGCGACATTGGCTAGTGAGTCCAGTTTCTTTGTTTCACCAGACTGCGAGAAGGATGCAGAATTATAAGCCTGTGTACACAGTAAAAGTGATAGAAGATATTTCCAAATCTACCATTTGTACAACAACACATGGCAAGTTTTATAACTAGGAGGAAAAAAAAACAAACTACTAGACCCTGAAAAGATGCAGGAGGTGGAAACAGGAATGTTTGCAGATTTGGCTCCATGTGGCAGTAACAGATGACTAGCCATGTGGCTTGGGAGTACTCTTAAAAAAGAGTAACATCCCCTTCCCAAAGCTTAAGGAAAGGAGAGCAATGTTGTGAATCATTTTGGAAAGCACACTGTAAATTTGCAAATATGGTTACTCTCTACACACTGATAAAGAATTCAACGCCTCAAAAGAACACAAGCTTTTTTTCCCAAGGTCTGAAGAAATGCAAGGAGAACACAAAACAATCTTTATCAGCATGTCAGTTGATGCTTTGATCTGCGGAATTTTTCTAGCAGAAGACACTCTGGGAAAAACCCTTTACACTCTGTAACAAGAATCATCAAAGCAGTTCAGTCTTAAATGATTGAATCTGTCTGCTTTTTAGCACCAAGATGCTACACTGCAACAAAGACCTAAATACAATGTTTCTACACCAATAAATTATTATTTAAATAAAGAAATTGAAAAACATATTGAAACCCTGATTTCCAGATGTGGTAATGCTTAAATGCCACAGAAAAATTTCTAATATCCCATTGATTCTGATAATCTGAATGCAATCCCTCTGATTTCAATACACCTCTAAAGGTGATTTTGTAAAATGATCAATGAAATGTGTTGAACTGCACTGGAAACCTGCATTCTCACATTCTCATCCTGAACACCTTATCATTACAGTGTTTCAACAGAAGTGTTAGTTTGGCTTAGATTTATCTTTCTCTATCAGGCAAGATGAAATTTCATTAAACTACTTTTGCTGAAGTGAGTGAGAAGAACAATCTGTGAATGAAGAATGTATGTGAATAATTAATGTCATGGCCACTGAGTTATTGAATCCCAGCCAAGAGAATGATTGGATGTAATGGGAAGACTTGCTAACTGAGCCAAGGCTCTATTTCCCAAATATTCCATGTACAATAAATAGCAAACGGTCATCGCTACAACAGCCAAAGACAAAGCATAGGTAGACAAATAAGAATACAATTAATATTATATCAGTTTTTGGTATCAGGAAATGAATCCCAATGGTTTGCTGAAAAGCATATGAAGCCTATGACAAAGCTAAGAATAAAGTCCAGAACTCATGAGTTCACAGAACCTCCCTCCTTCTTGATTTGCTAAAGGTTATGACTATATACAAAGACATGGCGTTCAGAGTTTCTTTTTTTTGCAACAACCATATATAAGAAGTCTTAAAATAAATACAGACTCACTGCTTTCAAGCATCCTCTGATACTTCAGGTGATCAGATACCCTACTGAACAATTCCATTGACATTAAGAGCATGGCTTTGGCTTTCAGGTACATTTCCAGTACCTGAAGAGGGCCTAAAGGAGAGATGGGAAGGGACTCTTCACCAGGGAGTGTAGCAATAGGATGAGGGCTAATGGTTTTAAACTGAAAGAGTGGAGATCTACATTAGATATTAGGAAGAAATTCTTTCCTGTGAGGGTGGTGAGGAACTGGAACAGGTTGCCCAGAGAAGTTGTGGATGCCCCATCCCTGGGAGTGTTTAGGGTCAGGCTGGATGGGGCTTTGAGCAACCTGCTCTAGTGGGAGGTGTCCCTGCCCATGGCAGGGGGGTTGGAACTCGATGATCTTTAAGATCCCTTCCCACTCTAACCATTCTATGATTCTCTGAAATGCTTCAGGAATATGCTGAAACGTAGATATTGCAGACCCCTTCTCACTGTTCTATACATTATGTAGGAAGAGGAATTTTGAGGGTGGGAGAAATGAAAAAATGAAAAAATGTAAAAGAAAAATGTAAAAAATGTAAAAGAAAATGTTGGATAAAGACCCAGTGAGCTCTACCTGCCTGTTGAAGAAAACCTCCAGAAGAGTGCTACTGTTTCAATCAATAATATCTAGCCCGGATATAAAGATCATTAGAATTGGCCTTTAAAGATCATTATGGCCTTGAAAGAAGCAGGTAATGCAGGAGGTTCTTCATAATACTGTGAATCGAGGGGAGAAAGCTATTTTTAGCCAGCAATTTTATATTTGGTTTTTCAATTTAAACTACTGGGAATGTGGAGAGCTGAAAATATTGCTTTAATATCTCCCCAGCTGTGGACTTTTTCTGTTAAGATGGAAAATACTAATATCACCTTATATGTATGCAGCTGCCTTTGTCCCAGAGGATGCTAAGACATCGACAAGCTATTCATAAAGAAAAGTATATTCACTCAATCATAGGCTGCAGCAATCAGGTATTAGTCAGGAATACAAAACCAGATAGCAGAAGAGAGTAAAAA
Organism: Pedionomus torquatus; assembly: GCA_013398155.1. Taxonomy (NCBI): domain Eukaryota; kingdom Metazoa; phylum Chordata; class Aves; order Charadriiformes; family Pedionomidae; genus Pedionomus; species Pedionomus torquatus. The sequence goes on along the minus strand of VZRU01020288.1, from coordinate 8,228 downwards.
AGGACATTTTGGACACTGACCTCATATGCAAACCCCTCCACTTACAGCGTATGATTAGACAACCCTTAAAGTTATTTAATTACTCTATAGATGGAAGTTAGTGGGAACAGAAAGGGAACAAAAGGGGAGTCTTTCCTGAGATAGTAGAGGATGAAGAATATGGCATTTCTAGTCAAAAGGAATTTTCTATCTCAATGTTCCTAAAATAAAAATGTGCAAGATAGCTGTGAAGGACTGATATGGAAGACTTTAAAGAGATGTAACTGAAATCGTTCCAAGGCAGAGGAAGAATATTCAAGACTGTGAAAGTATCACCATAGAACAATTCCATGATGGCTCTCTTGTTACTATATAACCATCTTATTTAGTTATTTAGAAAACAATTAAGTTCTTACTGAAGCAAGATGCTCTCTGGAGACCTACGTCCCCAGTACCTCTGGTTTTAATAGAACACTATGAGAGTAGCTAATGAAGTTCTGGAAATAAAGCAATATTCGCTATTCAAACTTTCTCTTTCATACCTGCTGCACAAATCTGAAAGTCAGAAGGCTGAGAATAGATTTTGTGCATAGAATCACAGAATAATAGAATCGTCTAGGTTGGAAGGATCTTTTGAGATCATCTACTCCAACCACCAACCTAACTGATAAAAAAACAACCCATCACTAACCCATGTCACTAAGCACTCCATCAACCCATCTTTTCAATTCTTCTGGGGATGGCATCTCAACCACTTCCCTGGGCAGCCCATTCCAATGCTAAACAACCCTTTCAGTGTACATTTTTTTTGGATACTCAACCTGAACCTTCCTGGCACAACTTCAGGCCATTTCCTCTTGTTCCATCACTGTGACTTGGAAGAAGAAACTGAACCCCACCCCTCTACACCCTCCTTTCAGGTAGTTGTAGGGAGCGATAAGGTCTCCCGTCAGCCTCCTCTTCTCCAGATTGAACAACCCCAGCTCCCTCAGCCTCTGCTCATAAGGATTACTCTCCAGACCCCTCACCAGCTGTGTTGCCCTTCTCTGGACCTGCTTCAGCACCTCAACATCATTTTTGTAGCAAGGGTCCCAAAACTGTACACAGATTATTCAAAAGCACTATTAGATTATGAAAAAGTACTATTCTCTGTTTCTAGAGAAGAGTGTTACATAGCTAGTATCATATCTGCCTGTCTCTGAGACCTTCACCTGACCAATACCTCTTCACAGTCAAGTCAAATAGGGCTTAACTTTGCCAGACAAGCAAATTAGCTCAGGCCTCAGAGTGAACTTGTGTAGAAGGCAACATAGCAATGTGTTTTATTTGCTGTGTCACAGTACCCCAATATTAATTCTAAAAATAAAGACATTCAGATCAGTAGGAAACTAAACAGGGAACCCAAAAGTAAAAGAAATAAAATTAGTTAGGGCAGAGTACATAGAATCATAGAATGGTTGGGGTTGGAAGGGATCTTGAAGATTATTGAGTTCCATCCCCCCTGCCAACTGCAGGGACCCCTCCCACTAGACCAGGTTGCTCAAAGCCCCATCCAGCCTGGCCTTGAACACTCCCAGAGGTGGGGCAACCACAACTTCTGTGGGAGACCTGTTCCAGCATCTCATCACCCTCACAGGAAAGAATTTTTTCCTGATATTTCATCTAAATGCATTCTTTCAGTTTAAAACCATTAGCCCTCTTCCTATTGCTACACTCCCTGATAAAGAATCCCTCCCTGAGTACACGATCATCCAAGCATAACCTGAAAATACCATCTTAATATAACTGATATATTATTCAAGTGTATATGAATATATTTTCATGCAAGCGAGTAATGTGTACTCCCTTGTAATCTTCACAATTGCTAAGTCTGCAACCCTGAATGACAACTTAAATGTCAGCATTGTTAATTATTTCTCTAACTTTATTTCAACAGAACTTTCACTTAATATGCTTGAGTCAAAAAAAGTAAATCTTAAATCTGTGCAAGACTGCAAAAGTGCCAATTATCCACCCTTCAGTTGTCAAATGTGACCAAAAGCAGCTTCTAAAATCCTTATCACATTCTACAATCCTTATCACATTTTGTGCCACTGAAAACTAAAACTGTATAGATATAAAATCATAGAATTATCCAGCCGGAAGGGACCTCTAAAGGTCACCTAGTCTGACCTCCCCGCAGTTGCAGGGACAGCCCCAACTAGACCAGGTTGGCCAGAGCATCATCCAGCCTCACCTTGAATATCTCCAGGGAAGGAGCCTCAACCACCTCCCTGAGCCACCTCTTCCAGTGTTCCACCAACCTCAGAGGAAAGAACTTTCTAATATCCAATCTAAATCTGCTCTTCTCCAACTTAAAGCCATTGCTGCTCGTCTTNTTTTCGTGACCCTCCTCTGGACCTGCTCCATCAGGTCCATATCCTTCCTATATTGAGAGCTCCAGACCTGCACACATCTCTCCAGGTGGGGTCTCACCAGAGCAAAGTGGCAGAATCACCTCTCTGGATCTGCTGGCAATGCACAAAATAATTTAAATGTAAGATGAAACAAAATGCACAATTTGTTTCCTATAATCCCTTCAGACAGTACAAACTCAAATTTATCCTTTAGAGAGCTTCTATTTTTCTATAACTTGCCTACTTTAACTAGAATAATATTTAGTAAGTCCTTAGGTCACTGTGGCACAGAATAGCAACTGAAGTAACTGCGGTATGATATATATATATGGCAACAGATGAAATGCACAATATAAAGTTTAAGTCTTTTTCTTAATTGCAGACAAGATCACAGACTAGAGAATACTTTGTTTTATAAGTAAAAAGAAGCTGACCAAGAAATATTCTTGTCTACAGAGAACTATAAACCATCCCCCTGCTGCTAAACCATAATGTATTATTTTTATGCTGCAGCAACAATAGCTACAAAAGAAGACTATGCCGTGCTAAAAGATGTTGCAGCAATGCTAAACACGATTAGGAGTTTCCAGGAAAACATAAAGCTTAAAAAAAAGATATTTTTCTTTTATGTACATATTATCTAGCATCAGATAGACAAGATTCAACATGCTCAAGTGCTGGGTTCTGCGCTTGGGTCTCAACAATCCCATACAGCACTCCAGGTATGGGAAAGAGTGGCTGGAGAGCTGCCTGGCTCTCAGAGAGACACCTAGGGCTGTTGATCAACAGTTGGCTGAACACGAGCCAACAGTGTGTCCAGGTGGCCCAGAAGGCAAACTGGATCCTGGCCTGTATCAGAATCAGAATCAGCATGGTCAGCACAAGTGATTGCCCCCTTTAGTCCCTTCTTCAGCCAGTAATCACCCTCTCTGGGCACTAGGATGGCAAAACTCAAGCTAAGAGAGGAAGAAAATGGTATTTCCCCCTGTACTCAGCACTGGTGAGGCCCTACCTCAGGCACTGTGTCCAGTTTTGGGCCCCTTACCACAAAAAACACATTGAGGTGCTGCAGCAGGTCCAGAGAAGGGCAATCAAGTTGGTAAGGGGTCTGGAGCACAAGTCTTATGAAGAGAGGCTGAGGGAGCTGGGGTTGTCCAGCCTAGAGAAAAGAAGGTTGAGGGGAGACCTTATCACCCTCCACAACTACCTGGAAGGAGGCTCTAGCGAAGTGGTGGTTGGTCTCTTCTCCCAAGTAACAGGTGATAGGACACAGGGAAAAGTCCTGAAGTTGTGCCAGGGGAATATAGATTAGATATAAGGAAAAAATTCTTCACCAAAAGAGTTATCAAGCATTGGAACAGGCTGCCCGGGGAAGTAGTAGAGTCACCATCCCTGGAGGTATTTAAAAGATGTGTAGATGTGACGTTTAGGTACATGGTTTAGTGGTAGTTTTGGCAGTGTTAGGTTAACAGCTGGACACAATGATCTTAAATGTATTTTCCAGTCAAAACAATTCTGTGATTAATTTTTGTCATCCTTAAAGAATAAGACAGAAAAATTACCTTGTAATTGTCACAGCAACAGACCTAATGACAGCTTTATCTTCTTTTTGCATTCTCTCAAGAGTGCTACCCTTAATTTTCAGGTTTTCTATTACAGGATGAATTCTTACAGTTCTCCCCTTTCAGACTAGGTTCCTGCCTATGGTATGACTTATCAATCAGTTTACCTGGCAAATCCAACCACATCCAAGCCCTTTCTCTTTCTTCTTTCTTCAGTGATCTCACAAACTGCTTAGAAAAAGAGTAGTTTTCTGTTTAAACTAGAAACAAAATATTTATCAACAGCACTCTGCTTCTATGCCTGTATTATGTCAGGATTTATCACCTGCAGCTAGGCACCCTCAGAATCCTCAGGCAGATTTTATGCCTGTCTAATTTTTACAAACAGAAATCCCTCTTGCAAAAGTTCTTTTTAAATGTCATTCTTCTCTTACTGCTTATGTCTTCAGGATTTTTTCATAAGTCTTATTGTCTCTCAGTGACTTCTGCGTATTTGTTGATGGATGGCAGTGACTTCTGCATATTTGTTGATGAGCTTATACTCAGCTGTTTCTTCTCCTTTCTGTCTGTCACTTCTACAAAGCTTCTGTACATTAACTTGGTATGTTCATAAACATCAAAACTAACAGATAGGATTATTAAACTACTATAGAGCCGCTATGAATCCACCACATAAATATCACTAAACCCATGTGATTTCTATGCTGAAGAAATGAGTGTGGCTCTTATGAGAGCTACACTGAGCCTCCTGCAACAAAGTGTTCCATCAAATTTGTCATCTGAGATTGCAAGATAAGGTGGGAATATAACCTGTAAATAAAAACTGAACTTAAATATACAGATGCTCTTACCTTTTACCTACCATTATATATTACACTATAAAAATAACACACCTTGAAGACTTCAAGTGGCAAGTATCTAGGAAGGATAACCAGTAGGTATATAATCATTTATCACTTAAATTACTACTCGATGATGCTACATCCTTAACACTACCTCTTTTATTCTGCTCTGGAAATACACTATCTTGAACTGTATATTATTGATTTATTTTTAGAAATGTACCAGATACTCAGAATTATTATTAAACTAAAAGCATTTCGCTTGGCTTAGGAATTCTTTAATATCTCTTATTACAATTTGTTGGTGGAAAGGTCTTGTTAACAGAATTAATGTTTCCTCTCTTTCAGCAAAGTCTGGTAAAGTATCTACATGCTTCACAAATACTGTCAGCAAGAGCTTGACAACCTCATGTAAAGTGACAGAAGGCATCTTGTAAGACAAGACTCACTTTCCACAGTTCTCTCCAAAACAGGAATGCTTGTAGTATATACTCTGTCCGTGATGGGTTACTTGTCAATAACATGTTGCAACACGACATGAAAAAGCAGAAAAGAAATTCAGAGTTGCAGATAGTGAAAGAAAGATCAACATTCCTCTTCACACTAGCGCTTCCAGTTTTTCTACTGGAGCTGTTAATCTTACCTTGAGGCATGCATCCCCAGACCAGGCTGAGCAAAGCACATGCTGTTGAAGGCACAGAACATTATACACCCTGAATCACTACTTGGCTTTCCCTTTCCTCCCCTGTTACCAGCCAGCTGTGACTGGGTATCTTCCTAGCTAATTCCCCCATCTTCACACAAATATCAACAGTGTACTTTGTCTTGTATGACTTCTGGTTGTACCCTGTCCCTACCCTGATCTACCTCTTTTTTATTCTTGCAGAAATGTGTTTATAGCTTTCCATTAATTTTAATCTATAAATTTATTTGGAAGTAGTTTCCTTGTTGTTTGCCAGCTATCATAATTTGTAAAGAGTGTGTAAAGCATATTCTTCAAAGTCAACAAGCAAAAGTTTTGGGTCTCATAAGACCAGCTCCAGTCAAGAAATTATGTGGATGAGCAAAAGCAAATAGTAAGTGTCAACAATTTGATATGGCATTTTTTTAATGTAGTGAATGAGATATTTAAAGGCACATCAGAGAGTTAGAAACAAAACTCTGGATAATGGCAGTGGGAATTGTCCTTCTAAAAAGCTTTGAAAATATTGATATGTAATTTTAAAATTATTTTTCTTTATTTTTTAAGTTGCCCCTCCAATTCTGTTTGGGCATGACAGATGGAAGTTAAATTTCTGAATAACTGATTACCACCGAGAGAGGATGAGACAGGGAGGAAATTAAAATACATGCACTGGGAACATGCCTGAAGAATATTGCCCTGAATGAACAAATAGAAATTTGCTAGCAGTTACATTAAAAATTCTTTCTAGTACATAATACTTTAAATCATTCTAAATTCAAGTATTTCAAATAAATCATCCTAAATTTCACTATTTAAAAGAAAAATTATCTTAAAACAGTATTCCAGTTAGAAGAAATTACATTTGAAACATTTCAGGTATCAAAAATCAGATGTTTCAGTGTGAACTCTTTATATTAATTCTATTACAGTAAATAAATAATGAAGAAAAGTGTATTGCCAAAAGTGTCATGAAGAAAATGTTTTCAGGGCTGTGAGTGCAGCAGCTGGTGGCATAACCTCCTCCCCTCTTTCCTGAGGGTCTGGCTACCTGTCCTCAAGGCCAGCTCTGACATGGCACAGCCACAGCCTGGGCTGCTACGAGGCAGAGCTGTCAGATGTCATGCTGGGGGTCCATGCCCTCAGCTCAGAAGCAGCATTTCAGTTCAGGACCACGTTGTTGTCTGAGCAACGCCGTAATCCAGTCTGTGCTCAGCACCACACCTCGCTGCTCCTAATTCTGCCTTCCAGAGTCACCTCAGATTTGCCCAGTGCTGCCTATCCCTTGGCTGTGGTGGACCCCAGTCACTGACCTCGTCCCCTCTGCTCTTCTGGCTGGGTCCTATGGGACTGCACTGTGTTGGGGAGAGCACTGCCTGGCACCTGACCATCACCCTCAGCTCTGGGATCTCCTGCCGTAGCCCCATGGCTGCTCTTACTGCTGCCTGCCAAATAAAGATCTAAACTGTGTGCTGGAAAATCCCTGAAATTAAATACAGCCATGTGGAAAAAAAAAAAAATAGAGCAAAAATAAAAACATAGAATCATAGAATGGTTGGGGTTGGAAGGGACCTTAAAGATCATCCAGTTCCAACTCCCCTGCCATGGGCAGGGACACCTGCCACTAGACCAGGTTGCTCAAAGCCCCATCCAGCCTGGCTTTGAACACTCCCAGGGATGGGGCAGCCCACAACTCCTCTGGGCAACCTGTTCCAGTACCTCACCACCTTCACAGGAAAAAATTTCTTTCTTGTATCTGTTCTAAATCCTCCCTCTTGCAGTTTAAAACCATTAACCCTCATCCCATTGCTACACTCTCTGATAAAGAGTCCCTACCCATCTCTCCTGTAGGTCCCCATCAGGTACTGAAAGGCTGCTGCAAGGTCTCTCCGGAGCCTTCTCTTCTCCTGGCTGAGAAGTTGCATTTTTAGTAATCTTTAAGAAAACTACAAAGGAAAATTGTCAGTTATTTTCTAGAATAAGTAAGTAAACATTTTAAGCAACTTTCCTGAAACTCTGCATCTATTTTTATTTTAATAGTTCATTTAAAAATATACATTTTTCACAATTCAGAGCTTGAAACAGTATTTCTGCTGACATCCTTATCATCTGCCTTAGCACCACAGGTAGGAACCAAGTGAAGTAGATCATTCCTTAAAACTTATATTAAAAATTAGGTTCCCTTGGCTAATTTAAGCAGTTTAAGCAAAACAATCAAAAAGCTCGAAATTTAGCTTTCATAAATAGCCTAGCAGCTCCTGAAAATGCTCCATGCAATTTCAGGAGAATAAATAAAAAGTGAATTGTACTGTTCTGGTGGATAAATTCCCTGGTGTTTGAAGAGATCTATAAACCCTAGGTTGGGATGCACAAACTATGACTGTGAAAAGTCAAAATACCTGTGATTCTTGGGAGTGTTTTGTTGTAGAATAAGCCAGGCTGAAGTCCACAGGCACGTGAAGTGTCACCTGAACCTGGGTCGTTTGTGCTATAATCTGAAAATCACTTGAAGCCATCTTCCAAAAGCAGGGCTGGTCATTCAGAAAGAGAAGGGTAACCTTCAGCCTTTTCATTATCTAGGAATAGTCGTGTTTTAAAGGCGGGTGAGAAGGGGGAAAAATGGAATGAAAAAAAACCCCAACCATCCTGCCTACTTATTTCCCATATTATGTTAAAGCAAAAGTAAATGTTCTTTTTCCCGGGTGACATTTTATGAGGTGAAATTCACCACAGCCTCCTTCAAACAGATGGGCGGGTACCAGAGGGA
>VZRU01020286.1:8741-21155 GCA_013398155.1 Pedionomus torquatus | reverse complement strand
AAAAAAAAAAAAAATCTTTCATCTAATTTGGATATATTTAATGAGATGCAAGCAAATTTTCAGAGCTTCCATATATGAGTAGTTCCATTCAAGTAATAGAATATTCTGTTATTCCAAAGGCATAGAATCAGACAATCACAGATGGTTGGAGTTAGAAGGGACCTTAAAGATCATCCAGTTCCAACCCCCTGCCCTGGGCAGGGACACCTCCCACCACACCAGGTTGGACTGTGGGCAGGGACATTGTGATCACTTGTTTTTCGGTGCTATTTGGCACGAATTAAGGTGTGCTTAATACCTGCTCTTTAAATAAATGAACCCAAACCTCCAGTTCTCGGGGAATACCCCTGCACAGCAAGTCTCTGTTCAAAGGCATCCATCTCTGAAAAATGTAGCCTGGGGGTGAGGGGGGTGGGAAGTAAATACTGTTCAGCTTAGCAGTGTCATGTGACTTTTTTTTTTTTATAAAAAAAACCAAAGTAAGACAGTTTGCTATCTGCCTGAAAACCCACCAGCTCCCAGGGTACACTCACCACCAGATGCCGTGCCGCACTGTGCGCTGAGCGAATCAGAAAAAACACCCCGATTTTACTAGTCAGTGAAAAAAAAACCAGAATAAAAAGCAATGGCAGCGCTTCACCTGCTGGTTCTCCCCCCGCCAGCCAGCTAAGCCCTGGAGATTTATTCCTTGGGAGATAAGCAAAAGCATAATCCAAAGCAACAGTTCTGTTCTTTACATTTAATCTCCCCAGTTTTGCTCTCCTCCTCCTCTCTCGTCCGCTCATCCCGTGGCCAGGGTGCCCCTCCAGAGAAAGGACGGTGCCTCTAATGGATGCTTAATATGTCAAAAGCATGTATTTTTAATTAACGACACAGAGGTTGACAGGGTGGGTAATTCACTACCCACACATCTGACTAATACACTGTCTCCAGACCAGCTGAAGAGATAAAACTCGACAAAATTGAAGAGATAAAACTCACCCAAGTAATAAAAGCAGCTTTTTTTTTTTTTTTTTTTTTTTTTAAATCCAAGCACAAAAGAGCTTTAGATACAAAGCTGGACAGTAAGCACATATTATTGTTGTTTTCTACCATGGCTTTTAGCATCAGCGAGGTGGCCTTTTCCCATGGCATCTTATAGAATAAAGCGATTTACAAAATCAAGAGCATCAGAGAGCTGCCAGGCAGGGAAATCGCAGAGGTTTTGCTTATCTCGGTACCTTAGCAGCATGTACACTGCGTAAAACACAATGTTGACATCCTGCCAGCAGCACTGTGGGAACCCAAGCATCAGTTTGCTTTCTCTTTTCACAGTTTCTGGGCTTTTCAAACAAGAATTTAAAGCAGTGGATTAGGTAGGGGTAATTCCCACCAAAGCCACCGAGTCATACTCATCCCTTCCTATTCAGGAGATCACGGAATCACAGAATGGTTTGGGTGGGAAGGGACCTTAAAGCCCTCCCAGAGCCACCCCCTGCCCTGGGCAGGGACACCTCCCACCACACCAGGTTGCTCCAAGCCCCATCCAGCCTGGCCTTGAACCCCTCCAGGGATGGGGCAGCCACAGCTTCTCTGGGCAACCTGGGCCAGGCTCTCACCACCCTCACAGCCAAGTTCTTCCCCACATCTCATCTCCATCTCCCCTTTTGCAGTGTCAAACCCTTCCCCCTCATCCTAGGGCTCCCCTCCCTTATCCTGAGTCCCTCCCCTTCTCTCCTGGAGCTCCTTGAGGGATTGGAAGGGGCTGGAAGGTCTCCCTGGAGCCTTCTCTTCTCCAGGCTGAACGCCCCCATCTCTCTCAGCCTGTCCTCCCAGCAGAGGGGCTCCAGCCCTCCCAGCATCTCCGTGGCCTCCTCTGGCCCCACTCCCCCCTCACTCTGCTGGGGATGCAGCTCAGGGTGCGGGGGGTTTATGGGCTGCCAGTGACAGCCCCGCTCAGGTTCAGGGAAGAGCCCCCAGACAAGTGCTCATGGAGGGTGGAGGTCTAACCCCAGGGGGACAAAAGGCAGAAGAGATTCAGATCTAAATCAGGGGAGATGAGAGGAGAAGGAAGGCAGACAGATGCATCAGAGAATTTCCATTCAAAGTGCAATTAAAAGAGCCTTGATAAACCCTTTTCCTCAATTAAATCGATGAGGTGGGCTGGGCCCCTAAGCCAGCGGGTCCTCACGTGGCCAGTCTCTTCCCCATTTAGTCTGTAAAATATCCCCTCTGTCATGTTTGCACCATAATGTATGGCCACAATATGTGACATTCCAGTTTGCAACACGATATTGAATAGAACATAAAAGAGGTCAGAGAAGCAGTGGTCGGCGTGTGCCAGTGAAAATAAACCCTAGCCCAGCAGGGGAAAGAAAGAGATGGGGTTTAAATACATTTTCTTTATTCAAATTCTGCTGAGTATTATGAAGTGATCTTAAACACCCAAGTAAGACTCCAATGACCTATAAATACAGAATTAATACACCTAATTGAGAGCCAGGATGGTATGTTTATGCATCTCCATCTCCCCTCTTTCAGTGTCAAACCCTTCCCTCTCATCCTATCGTTCCCCTCCCTCATCAAAAGTCCCTCCCCAGCTTTCCTGAAGCCCCTTGAGGAACGGGAAGGTGCTCAAAGGTCTCCCTGGAGCTTTCTCTTCTCCAGACTGAAGAGGAGAGAAAACTCACTCTCCAGCAAGCACAGACATCCAAAGCAGCTCCGTGGCCTCTCTTCTCTTCAGCCCGTGCTGTAGAACAAGTGATGCTGCTTTTGATTTTAATGGCTTGGAAAGCTCACCCAAGAGCATGGCAACGCCATCAAGGAAATGTGGATCAGTTCTCAGAGCCCCTGAACTGAAGCCTTTGTAGAAGCCGAAGGCAAAAAGCAAGCCCACCAAAGAGAGCGTCAGTAGGTGGCCGTTGGTTGTGACCCACAGCTTCTCCCTGATGAGGCAGATAACGGAGCAAGGGAACAAAAGCAAAGCAATAAAAATAGCATGAAAGGGGCTGAAGGGTTGAGATGCAAAGAGTATTTGGGTTAAGCGAGGTGAGGGTATCAGCAGCGACGCCCCGCGCTCAGCACTGCTTTGAGTAGTTCCATCAAACTCTACAAAGGGCCAACGGACACCCGAGTTTGCTTTGACCTTAGGAGTTAGTTGAGGGAAACAAAACCATACTTTGACCTTAGCTGGGGGAAAACAAAAGCAAAAAAAAACCCAACACCCCACAGAGGAGTTCTTATGGCTAAGCCAGCGTGCACGGTTTTAGATATTTAAAATCCTTTATGAATCAGTGACTTTAGCACAGCAACCAGATTCACCGTAATCCTCATCTCTATGGTCCTCCAGTGCCGCTGCAGCCTCCATGGACTTGGCAACAGCAGCCGTCCCTTCAAAAAGCCAGGTTCTCCTCTGTGCACTCCAAAGCCCTGGCCAAGCAGCCGCTGAGCCACAGCCAGAGCCAAAGGAAAAAATAAAAAAGAGAGGTTTCCCCTTAGCAGAAAGCGATGGCAAAATTTAGCTGGAAGCCAGAAAAAGAGGCCCCAAAAAAATCAGTAGAGTTAGTGCTTGGACTCAAAGCCTGGGTCACGCTAAGAGAAAGACAACAACATGCAACATCCCAGAATAAGATCCCAAATATTCCAATCACTGTCACCTCCCAGAATGATGACTTTTTTTTTTCTTTTTCCTCCCCAATAAGTAGGAAAACTCATTTTGTTTCATCAGACAAATCTATTTTAGCCCCTATCTGAATGAAAAATCAGGAGATAGAGTAACAGGCAAAACGATGACTGTAGTACTATAGAAATAACATAATTAAAAATCTCATACAATGTAATCTGGTGAGATAATGCGATAATCCCGCTCCCCCGGGTGCCGTGGCACTGCCAGATGGAGGAAAGGCCACGCAGAGAGGGAAGGGGAGTAAATCCAGTTGCCATCCTGCAGGCTCTAACCCCTGAAATTCGGGGTCAGAGCAGCCCCCGCGTGTCTGGGGAACTAAATAACCATCAGGGAACAGCTTGGGCTGAGATCCAACCTCATTCTGATGTCCTGGGTCACTCCACAGGTGGTTCAGTATCTGAGCTCCAGGGCAGGATCATAGAATAACAGATTGGTTAGAGCTGGAAGGGACCAAAAGATCATCCAGTGCCAACCCCCTGCCCTGGGCAGGGACACCTCCCACCACACCAGGTTGCTCCAAGCCCCATCCAGCCTGGCCTTGAACCCCTCCAGGGATGGGGCAGCCACAGCTTCTCGGGGCAACCTCTTCCAGTGCCTCACCACCCTCACAGCAGAGTTCTTCCTAAGATCCAATCTAAATCTCCCCTCTTCTAGTTTAAAACCATTCCCCTTGTCCTATCACTCCACTTCCTGACCAAGAGTCCCTCTCCAGCTCTCCTGAGCTCCCTTCAGATCCTGGAAGGCTGCTCTAAGGTCTCCCCGGGGCCGTCCAGGGGGAGATTCCGTCATCGCGGAATCATGGAATCACGGAATGGTCAGAGTTGGAAAGCACCTCTAGAGATCATCCAGTCCAACTCCCTTGCCAAATCAGGATTTCCCAGAGCACATCCCTCAGGGCTGCATCCAGGTGGGGCTTGAAGGTCTCCGGAGAAGATTTCCCCCCCCCAACACGCGGTTCCTTGCAACAAACATCGAGACCAGTCTCATTCCAGCCGATTGCTCCCTGCTTGATGCAGCATTTCAAACTCCCTTTTTCTTCTGGCCTTCACCTAGCGCAGGGATGAACACCTCAGAAACTGAGTTCGCCACGCTCGCCCCCTCGGCTGGAGACGCTCAGCCTGTGCACCCATCACCCACAAAATCGGCCTTTCTCAGGCAAAAGCACCACTTTCCCATCTACAGCCCTAGTCTCTCAACAAATAGGCTTGTTTGGTTTTTGTTTCGTTTCGTGTTGTTGTTTTTTTTTTTTTCCTTTTGCAAATAAAGTCAGTGCCAAGTGGTGCATTATATGGCTCTGCTCTGTTTAACTGAATAATTTGCTAGGGCTGAATTACTATAGCCGGTATTAAATGTTGAGATTATCGAACATGTGCTTGTACTGAATTAATATTTTATCGCTCCTGGGTCCTGTGTGGGCTGGCTGTTCTCCGGGAGCGCTTTAGCACCATGGAAACGTTGGGAGATATTTTCTCTTAATTGCATGAATGGTTGACAGATAACAGTACAGTACCATGGAATTAAGCCCCGATTGCTGATGAATTCTGATGAGCCGCTACGCTCTTTCTGTTATTTTAATTTTATTTTTAAACCCGGCAACATCTGCCCTTGTCCATTATAATTTCTGAGAGCTCCTTAGTACCCGTAGGTAATGTACCTGTATGACAGCCAGTATGTAATTACCCCAAACTACAACACACCCTTGAACTTAGGGGAGAATTTCAGTTAGTAAAGAAAAGAATAAATACCTCTCCAGTGATCAAAAACTCCAGCGAGACGTTTCTTTCCCTTTTAACTTGTATTTTCACGGCAAGGCTACACCTCTAAATAGTCACCCCTTGCTTTTAGAATTGTCAAGAGAGTCGTGTTTAAGCACCATCATCCAAAACTATCATCAACAAACGCAGACAGCTCGGTATAAATCAACTCCTTGTATTTCTCAGGTTAGAACCGCTCAATATCTTGGAGGCCAGAGCCCCAGAAATCACTCAGGTTTATTATATAATGAAGCAGTTTCACAGGGTGCCTTTATTTATTTATTTATTTATTGTAAAGCAAAAAAAAAAAGCATGATTCTCCCTCCTGTAGCTGCACATTATTATACTGCAAATGCCTATTATATCCTGGCAAAGATGTTTTACTTGCACCCAGCCCCGCATGGCTGGCTCAGCGCAACAGGGGATGGCTGAAGTACCCCAGGTACCTTCGCTTGACCTCCTGGGTCTGGATGAGGGATAAAAAATTGCTCAAAAAAGGTCTCCACATCCTGCAAATGACACAAGACACGGAGAATGGAAAGGAAAGGCAAAGTCCTGCATCTGGGTCAGGGCAATCCCTGACACAAATCCCGGCTGGGCAGAGAAAGGACTGAGAGCAGCCCTGAGGAGAAGGACTCGGGGGTGTTGGTGGATGAGAAGCAACACCCCAGCAATGTGAGCTGGCAGCCCAGAAACACACACACCCCCTGGGCTGCATCCCCAGCAGCGGGGCCAGCAGGGCGAGGGGGGGATCTTGCCCCTCTGGGGAGACACCCCCCAGTGCTGCCTCCAGCTCTGGGGCCACCATCATCAGAAGGACGTGGGGATGTTGGAGCAGGGCCAGAGGTGGCCATGGAAATGCTGTTGGGTGGTGCCCCTCTGCTGGGAGGACAGGCCAAGAGTTGGGGGGTTCAGCCTGGAGAAGAGAAGGCTCCAGGGACACCTTAGAGCTCCTTCCAGTCCCTCAAGGCGCTCCAGAAGAGATGAGGAGGGACTCTTGATGAGGGAGGGGAGCCACAGAGAGGAGGAGGAAGGGTTTGACACTGAAAGAGGGGAGATGGAGATGAGATCTGGGGAAGAGCTTCTTTGCTGTGAGGATGGTGAGGCACTGGAAGAGGTTGCCCAGAGAAGCTGTGGCTGCCCCATCCCTGGAGGGGTTCAAGGCCAGGCTGGATGGGGCTTGGAGCAACCTGGTGTGGTGGGAGGTGTCCCTGCCCAGGGCAGGGGGTGTGGACTTGGCTTTAAGATCCCTTCCAACCCAAACCATTCTATGACTCTGTGATTTTATGATAAGCACAGAAACAATTCATTTCAGATGTCATACTAAGTACCTACTGCTGGCACTTGGGGTTGAAGAGAGGATCTCTAAGTGCTCTGGATGGCTGATGGCACAGGAACAGTGAGTTCCCCTCTAAGCACCTTCCACTCAAACCCAGCATCCTTTTCCTGACATGTCCCTGCTTTGGCTTGTCACTGCTGGCTTTGGGAAGAGTTGGCATAGCCTGCTGTAGGGGCTGGTTGGACTGGTGACCCCCAGAATAAGAAGGAAGTACAGGATTTGGATAATTCTTAATTATTTCTCAGTGAAATCTTGTGCAACCAGCAAGTTACATTCCTTAAAGACATTGGAAATTATTAATGAATTTTCATAGAATCACAGAATTGTCCAGGTTGGAAGGGACCTTTATGAGCATTGAATCCAACCCTGGCCCCAGCGCTGCCCAAACCCCCACTGCCCCGTGTCCCTCAGCACCACGTCTGCCCGGCTCTGGAATCCCTCCAGAGATGGTGACTCCACCACTGCCCTGGGCAGCCCCTGCCAAGGCGTGACAACCCTTTTGGGGAAGAAATTTTTCCTAAAATGCATAATGGTTTTGTCCATTTTATAGAAGCGCAGCATTAAGCGCCGTATCACCAAAGCTGTGGGTGAGTCTTGGCCCCAACTTAAGCCCCAGCCTAAATCCACTCTCTGGGCTGTTTCCAGGATCCACTGCTCCTCAAAAGCTTCCTTGGCACATTAAAAATAGCAAGCTCTAAAGCATTTTCAAAAGACGTTCCTGATTTTAATCAGATGACATATGGAGAAGCTGAACCCTGTCTATAGGTGGCAGACTGGAAGGGATTTAAAAGGTTTTTATTCACCCTGCCCGTATGAGAGCCGGGAAACTGAGCAGACACGATGAAGGGGCAGGTTTGAGAGCTGGGAGACAGTCTGGCCACCCTGCCCACTCGCTTTGGGGTCTGGGCCAGAACTCTCAAGGAGTCCTTATTATAGGAAATCTAGTCCTATTAATGCCATCTATCTATTATTATCATTAATATACTATGCCATTAGAACCTTCCAGTAAAACTTCTTTGGGTTTGGGGTTTTGGGTTTTTTTTTTTAGTTGTTGGGTTTTTTTTGTTTGTTTGTTTTTTAAAATGAGATGGATTTGAACCAAAGGCTGGATTTGCAATGAGGCATTTCTGAAGACCTGCCCAATTCCAGTTCTGTGTCTGGGTTTAAAGCCAACTTCGTCTCTGTGCCTTGGATCTGCTCAGGATCTCCCATTCCTAGCGTTCAAAGCCCAGGGCTCTGCACTCTGAACTCAGCCCTGCCACCAGCAGTATCTGGGGAGAGGAGCTACAAACACCCTTTGGGAAAAACAGATTATTGTACACCCATTCCTCCCCCATTCCCGTGATCATTTGTGGCCTCAATCATTCCATAGCACATCTCTTTATCCTCTGCAGCTGTTAAGAAAATGACACCACTCTCTATATTTTAAAACACACTAAACCACCTTTAAAACGCTCGTCTGCTGAGGGAAGAGTTTGATTTTTGCGTGAGAGTTACGGCTCAAACAGGAGAAAAGCTTTTTATCAGCCAAACAGGCTCTAGTTTGCCAAACTGCAGTAATTTCTCCTGTGCTTACGGGATGGGAGGTAAACATGTATTTAAGATTTGTGACTCTCCGGGGGGAGGGAAGCTTCTCTGGAAGAACAGTTTCTTAAAACTTCACCTAAATAAGGGCAGAAGAGCCGCGATCTGAAGGCTTCAGAAGCCGAACTGCCCAAATCTGGCACTTCTAAGAAGAAACGTTCAAAGCGTCGCAGGGCGTTCGACTCACGTTGAAGTCAAGAGTCACCACGAAGCTGAAACCTCGCCGTGCGCCTCGGCAGTGCCGGATTAATGTGAAAAACCGCCCGGCTTTGTCTGATCTCGAGTAGAGAAGCGTTTAACACCCCCCACTCAGCTTCTACCCAGCCGGAATTGAGATTACAGATTTAAGGAGCATTTCCACCAGCTCCTTGGCGCGACCCCCATTAACAGCAGCACTGATGCCCTAGAAATAATGTTAAGGACAGAAATTATTGACAAGTGGGGACCTAGACCCGTTTGGGTCACCCTTTGGGCGACAAGCAGAGCTCAGCCTATGGACCTGTACGAGAGTGGGCGTTCGTTCCACACACAGAAAGCTGAAAACACACGTGTGGCTCCCTCAGGTTGCACTTTGGCTACATACATGTGGGTAGTCTGGCACGTTTCCACCAGCATCACTGGAGATAAAATCAAATTTTCAGCATATTACTACACCCCTTCTGGCACCGCCGAACCTGCGTGCACATACCGAGCCTAAAATGAGAGTGGTTGGAATTGCGTTATTGGGGGATGGGGGGAAATATTTGGCTGGGGAGAAGAAAAATAAATGGATTCCAAACTAATTACGGATGGGTCTGGTTGTATTTCCTCTTACCGAGATCGCTCAACGCTGAAGACTGTGTCTTTTTAAGAAAGAGGCCTCTCCTCAGAAAACATTTGGTATTCTATTACTGTCCCCATTCCACGTCAGGTAGAAAAGAGATTGCCTATAATTTTTAAATACAGACCCAGAGGGGAAAATCTCACTTTCCTAAAGCAGCGTTTAACCTGGAGTTCAGGCACGCGGATGAGACAGATGAGAGCTCCTAGGTGGACCAAGGACACGACCTCCATCTACCAGCCTCTCCATGCTACTAACTATTCTGGACAGGACATCTCTAACTCATTCCTGTTGGACTCTTTTACTGCTTATAAATATTCACCAGGCCAGAAACAGAAGTTGAAGAGAAGCCAGGGCATGAATATCTCAGACTGGCCAGACAAAGAGCCTGGAACAACACAATTTTGAAGGAAAGACACACTCAAAGCATATGTCTAAGGTGAGAGGAGCCAGACTTCAGAGAGGGACACAAAGGCTCAGATTTATTAGGAAAAGCTGTCAAATAGGGTCCAGTGTGAATCGTGAGATTAAACGTCCCCTGCTGTTCCCAGTTCCATCACCTTGATCTCTCTGCTGATTTATCCTGATCTTCCATCTTTCCTGGGCTCTATGGTTACTTACAAGATCCTCCACAGAATCACAGAAGGCTCTGGGGTTGGAAGGGACCTCTGGAGATCACCCAGTCCAACTCCCTGCCAGAGCTGGGCCACCCAGAGCAGGTCCCACAGGAACGTGCCCAGGTGGGGTTTGAATGTCTCCAGAGATGGAGACTCCCCCACCTCTCTGGGCAGCCTCTGCCAGGGCTCTGCCACCCTCACAGGGAAGAAGTTCCCTCCAAACCCAATTATTCACTGCCCCAAGAGCTGGCACCAAACCTGAGCAGTCCTAGAATTTCTTCTCGTTCTCAAGCTCATCAGCTCGCAATTCTTTTGGTCTATCAAAACCCACTCTGCTGAAATGGGTAACTTATATATAGCCTCCTATTTAAATAAAATAACCTACTATTGCATGAAGGTCATTTTTAACAACAAGCTCTAACAATTTTAGAATAGCATCTCCTCTTATTGAGTCCGTGAATATTTATTTTAAAAAAACTGTTGGCTAGAAATGGAATAGTTGTAATCTGAGATAGAGGACATCAGCCCATAATAGTGTACAGTGACCTAGAAAAAAAGAAATTTAAAAAGACTGACATTTTTGTCCATAGCTTACAAGAAAATTAAGTACAGAAATTCGGCAAAAAAGACAGTTATGGTAGATTAGCCCGTGGGGTTGCTAGGAGTCTGTGGCAAGTGTGCAAGAGTCGCACTGATGGAAAGCTCATGGAAAAGCACTACGAGTTCTAGAGCCTGCACAGGGAGGACAATGTTGTCCCTGACCCCAAAGAGCAAACAGCTACAAAAATGCCTTCTTTTTTGAAAAGAACTTTCATCTTAATGCAAGAGCGGACACAAGGGGCACAAAGTAGCATCCACTGCACAAGGCTTTGTTTCAGCCCTGCAAGAATTAGCACAGCCGCTATGAAGATGAGAATCGTTAGGGCAATGTAATTAAAGCGCAAGTGAATGGCTTCCCTGGGCAATGGGGCAAGGGAGAGGAGGCGGCCAAAACTCCACAGCAGCCCGCTCTCTCGTCAGATCTAGGGGTACTGCTATGTTAATTGTCTGAATGTTTATCAAGTCTCTCACTCCTTCAGCGTATTAATCCTCTCCTTTTTTCACACGGCCAGTTTGCTCCTTCCGTCTTCCCTCCAGGATTTTTCTTAGAGTCTGTTGTTTCTAATCAAATCACGGTGATTTTCAAGTGGTTTCCTTTCAGAAAGGAGTTCATATTTCTATTTTTTCTGCATTAACCCTCCAAGAACAATACTTGCATAACTAAGGTCTACTTTCTAGAAACTTTCTGGGTACATATCACCTACAGATCAGAAGAAATACTGTAATAATAGGGACGCCAAAATTAGAGGAAGGAGATGGGCAGAAGGACAGAATAGAAGCTCTTTGGATTGTCCCTCATCTTCTGCCCATGCTGCCAGCCCAGGCAGCTACCTGCACAGTTCAAGACTGGGCTCCCCACTTCAAGAACGACAGGGAACTGCTGGAGAAGGTACAGCAGAGGATCAGCAGAGTCTTTTTGCAGTGGTGCCCAGTGACAGGACAAGAGGGAATGGGCACGGATTTGGCCACAAGATGTTCCATCTCAACATGAGGAGGAGCTTCTTCCCCATGAGGGTGGCAGAGCCCTGGCAGAGGCTGCCCAGAGAGGTGGTGGAGTCTCCATCTCTGGAGACATTCAAACCCCTCTTGGACACGTTCCTGTGGGACCTGCTCTGGCAGGTGGGTTGGATTGGATGATCTCCAGAGGTCCGTCCTAACCCCATATCATTCATTGATTCTGTGATGTCCTCTACATGGTCTCGACCTGCCTGCCTGTTCCTTCTCCTTGCCAGGAGGCTCCATAACTGGGGTTGGGGGGGACCCAGGATCAAAGCAAGGGCTTTCACTGTGGCTACTGCTTCCCTTGCTTCCTCCTTTTCCCAATGAGGTTTTTTTTTTCCAAATAGGACAAAACCAGAGAACTATTTCAAGGTCAACAGTGTTAGTGTTCACAAGAAACCCAAACAATAGCAGCACCTGCCCTTACCATTAAGCTACAGCACACAAGAAGCTTCCAGAGCAAGACCAACAAGGGATGGAGGAGCATATTCCATGGTACTTCTAGAGTTTTTTCTGTTGACTAGAATCGAGAAGTCACTGGGTTTTTCTTTAAATTTAAATCCCTACTTGAGCTCCTGCTCTAAACCCAGCCTGTAAACAGAGACAGTTAAGCACTGTTGGATTTCAAGGGCTTTTCAATTACCTCTTTTTCTCACAGTCTCCTCTGGATGCTTCACAGACTTCCAGAAAGGTTTTCATGGCCTTACAGGGCCTGCAAGCTATTTGGCTGAGGAGATCTGGACCATATCAGGCTACTTCAGGACCTCGGGGACCACACGCCACAGCTACTACTACTTCTGTCTGCTGCTGAGCATCACCATGTGAGTCATTCTCTCTGAGCAAGACAGGGGAGGGCACCAGGCTGCCAAGCCAGAGATCTGTGCAGATTTCAGCCTGTGCCAACACGAATTGCAACTCATACATTCCTCATACCACGATGCCTAAAATAACCTTTTTACAACCCAAAGCTTGAATTTTATGAAACGACGCCTAACGACTCCAAGTGTTCCTGAGTTCTCCATGAAAAAAAAAAAAGG
>VZRU01020284.1:23378-50380 GCA_013398155.1 Pedionomus torquatus | reverse complement strand
AC
The DNA here is from genome assembly GCA_013398155.1 of Pedionomus torquatus. NCBI lineage: Eukaryota > Metazoa > Chordata > Aves > Charadriiformes > Pedionomidae > Pedionomus > Pedionomus torquatus. Next base: position 50,378 of record VZRU01020284.1, on the reverse strand, counting down.
CCACCCACCCCAAAAAAGCAAACCAGAAAACCTCCCAAAAAACCCAGATCTGTGACTATACAATTCCTTTAAGTTTTAATCTTCTATGAGTAAGCAAGTAAGCATCACAGTTATGTTTCTGCTTTCCATAAGAGCTGAATTATTTTCCATAAGAGCATGAAAATGTCTTACATGAGAGACCTCTCAGATTTGGAGATCAAGAAGACAAATACTTTTAGCCTGCATTTTCTTGCTTGGATCTGTGATGGTCAAGTGTTCTGTGAAAGAGGAGACATGTTCTTAACTGGTCTTTTTCCACTTATTTCACAGCCTGCTAAGAGAAAGAGTTGGCATTGTTAATAGCTGGCAAAAACTGACGCATTTCTGGGTGAACTTCCATAGTGTAGGCAGTGTTATTACAGAAGTTTGCACTCAGCACAGAGCACCATATGTCATGGTCTCGGTTATGCTGGCTATTTCGACTCCATGACTGTCAATGAGGGCACGTATTGTTTATTGCTGCACTCTTCTGGGTGAATTTTTGCTCTCTTATCCTGTCCTTAGTAGACCTGTGCAAAAGAGAGATACTGAATATCTGCAACATACAAAATTCTTCTGTCTCATGGAACAGCTTTTTTGTCATTTCAGCTGTGATAGGTGGTAATATACATTGTGTCAAGTGGAATGATTATTCTCTGGATTTTTTTTCTTTTTTTCTTTTTTTTCTTTTTTTTTCTTAGATGTTTGGGGGAACTTCCCAATAGTAATAGGACATACTGATGCCATTGCCAAAGAGCAGTGAAAAGAGCAGTACTGACAATAACAATGAGTAAAAGAAAGGCAAAGAGAAGTGCCAGAGGCAGAAAAAATTTATTTCCTTGAAATAAGGCATTTGTGTTGAGATTCCCTAAAGGACATGAAAGGGATAGGGAAGGAAAGATGACAGCATGTCATGTCCTATTTAGGGCTGCTGAGCATCTCTGTCATAAGGGTAGCAATAAAGCAGGAGCAGGAGAAATCACTCTTTCATTTCCATCACAAATACAGGGCTTCTTTTATGTATTTATTTAATTTATTTTGAGAAATGAAAGCAGGTAGACCCACTTTGCTGGTTACTTCTTTTCATACCAGAGCATGGCCTGCTAGAAGAGTGTAAGAAAAATATCTGGAAAATCAAAAAACTGGTGGGTATTCTGGGCACTTTTTGTCATTGATCCCATGCACTCTTTTAGCACTTGTTGTATATTGAAAAGTGCTGTAGGAGCCTTTTTTGTCTTTTTTAATAGCATTGCACTCTATGTTGAATGATTACTTTTATGAACATTGGAAAATATGCAAAACATTGCTAACTAAACTTCATAACAGGCTGAAGCAAGCTTACTATTAGTCAGTGCAAATAACTTAGATGGTAATCACAAAAGGTATACAATCAGAAATTGGTGGAAACTGTGACACAGTTTAACCAGCATATAAGATTGTCAAAGATGTTTCTTTCAAAGGTTTGTTCTAAATGAGACCAAATCTTCCCCTCCCACACATTCTGCTATCCTCCTTATTTGCTGTGGCTTATCTTCTGTTTCTTTTTTAGCACATCCTGTAAGTCATTTGTTGGCTTCTGGGAGTGAAGCCAGAACATCACTGTACTGGTCATGAAAGGCAACAAATCATGACAGTACCCCACAAAACTATGATAAACCTCTCTTTGGCAGCCAGAGACTATAATCAGAAAAGGTTACTTGTCTGCTTCATAAGGGATAAACAGAGGCATGCATTATTTTGAAATCCCTCTAGAAGAAAATATTCAGAATATAATCACATTCTATCTACATTAAATTTTGTTTTAACACTACAGTTCGGGGAAGACGAGTTCATTATAGGTTGTAACAGCAAGTCTAGGACAAATAACTATACTACCGAATGACTATGCTTACTACCGTACAGCAAATGAGCATTGGGAGGAAAAGAGGTGTAGCTCAGTTACCATTAACATCTAAGAACACTCATAAAACTTGCATTTTTGTGATGGAACATCTTATCTAAATTAACATCATCTAAATGATGGAAAGCTCTTCAGTAATGTTTAAAGAAAGAAACTAAACTCAATTATAAAGGGTATAACAAAACTAAAACATTCAGTTATCTATGTATACCTAAATCTCCTCCATGGGCTTTTACATAGACAGCAGTGCAGCCCAAACTTCTACACCTTGAATCCAAAGAATGCATATTCTATGTTAATTTGGCTACAACCATCTGTGAGCTCGAGCCGTTGCTAAGTGAATGCAATAGCATTCTCAGTGGCTGATAAACACTTTGTTTTCAGACAGCAGAAGAACATCAGGAATCAAAACTATTGTTTCTAGCTCAGGGAAATATCTTAGCCAAAAGTATTTTCCCAACTTAAACTGACAACCAGTTATGAAATTATTAAATATTATACTTTAATATAAGATTTTAGATTTTATCAGCAAGTAGTATGTAGAACCCTGATTTATATCATTTGTTAAGATTATACCATTTCCTGAGAATAAAGTTCCATCAGTAGGCATGTTTTGAATATTACCTTTACTTCTTATATTTCCTAGTGTTTGAATGCAACAAACTGTCCCTAACCCAATAGAACTGAACAGAAGGATTTCTTTAAGGGCCAGACTAAAGAAATCTCACACTTTTCCAAGCACTGTGAACAAAAATTCTTCAGCTCTGGTCCCACAGTTTCACTGCAGTACCAGCCCTTCAGCTTTGGTGCATCTGTTCTGCATGGGATTATTCATTTAGTAGTATTCATAGTTCACAAACTATGCTTTTTTATAAACATCCCAAGTCTAGCTTGGATTTTCACTCTCTTCTCCAGGAAAAATACAGGACATTTACAGTAATTACTTGCCCTTTAAGGCTGCTTGAATGGAATATATACCTGTTGCCTGAGTTGTGGGACTGGTCCAAGTCCAGCTGACAGTCAGTAACTAGCAGCATCCCTCTGTGATCACTATTCAGGCAAAGATTATTTAATGTCTTCATTAACACTGATGGTGAGAAAAAGTGCACTCTCAGCAAGTTTGCCAACACCCCCAGTTGGCAGGGGAGGGTGCATAGTGTGAGAGAATTAATATGCCTGAGGACAAGGATGTTCAATGGACTCTCAACAGGCTGGAGAAATGGGCTGAAATTGATTTCATGAAGATCAGCAAAAGCAAGTACAAAGTCTTGCATCTGACATGGAATAACCTTATTCAACAGGCTGGGGTATGGCTGTGTAGAAAACAGCATTTCAGAAGAGCTGCGGAACTTAGGGATCCTGTGGGCTACAAGGTGAACATGAGCCAAGGTTGTGCTGTGGCAACAATCAGTAATCAGCATGCCAGGCTGCATTTGCAAGGCAGCAGCCAGCAGGCTGAGGGAAGAGATCCTTCCCCTCCATTCAGTGCTTGTAGGACTGAATCAGGAGCATTGTGTCCAGTTCGGGGCTCCTCAGTGCAAGTGAGGTACCAGGAGAGGTTGAGCAGCTGGGCTTATGTAGCCTTAAAATGAAGTTGAGAATGCTTGGGGAGGTCTAATTTCTGGCTATGACTACCTGGTGAGGTGGAGCCAGACTTTTCTTGCTGGTGCATAGCAATAGATTGAGAGGTGATGAACATAAGCTGGAACGTAGAAAGTTCTAATTATATATAAAGGAAAAATGTTTTTTACTAATAGGGTAGAAAACCACCGGTACAGCAGCCAAGTGAGCCTGTAGGATATCTGTCCCTGGAGGTGTTTAAAACTCAGCTGGGCCTGGTCCTGGACAACCTGCCCTAACTAGACTTCTTTGAAGCTGGGTGTTGTTACTGGATAGACCCCAGAGATCACTTCCAACATATATTATTCTATGATTGTATAATTGCAATGTTACCATCTGTGCTCGCTGCTCTTGCACCCCCACTGCCAGGCACTGAGACTGAACATGCTTATATCCAATGACCTGTGTCACCGCTGCTTTATAATTAATTTAGAGCCTTTTCCTGGCATGGAGATTGTAGAGCAGCCCTTGTACAAGAAATGTTAGGAGAACTGGAGTTTCACAAAATCACTGCTCTAGTCAAAGGAAAAGGATAAAGAGAAGGAAGCAAAGGAGTAGAGAAAAGGAAAAGGCAACAAAATGCCTCAGGTAATACATTATCCTTCCTGCTTGAAAATGCTTAAGTAAAACTGCCAATTCTTTCCTCAGGCAGTGTTATTTCTGCATGCACTCAAACCTCTTCTGTTCACTCAGCTGACAGCATCTTTACTATCTCTCACACTTAACACTACAGTGCCAGCAGGCTGGGCTGCGCTCCCTTCTGTCTCCTGCTATAAACCAGAACAAAAACTGTCAGCAAACTTGTGGTTTACAGCCAAAACTCAGTCTTCATTTGTGACAGCAATGCAACAGGCAAAATTAAAGCTGATACTAGCATCTTTCTTGTGCTACTGTGTGGATTGTAGCCCAGCAACCACATCTGTAATACAGAAACCAGGTTATACTTATTTTGTATGCACTGTCACTGCAGGCACACAAGCTGAACATGGCCCTGCATGTTCTCTCTTTATTGAAAGGAATTAACTATTTTGTTCTGCTACAAATCAAATTGATTTTGTGTATGTGCAGTGATTTTTTATGGCCCAATAATACTGAAAAATTAAAGGTAGGAAGAAGGCTTAACACCTGTAAGCACTGTTATGTGAGGAGACAAGTTTTGATCTGGTTGTGTGTTTCTTCCAGATATGCCTGGACTGTGTTATAGCCGCGGCTTTCCATTCAAGCTGTGACTTCAATTAGGCTTCAAAAAACTGGTTGTCAACTTTGTTTCATTTTTGAGGATAAGAGGTGCTTTCTGGCTGAAATCTGAGCAGTAGACATGCCTCTCTTGCTTTGCTTGCTCAGTGGCATCCTGGAGATTTCTAGTGGTCAAAGTAGTCATAGCTACTGAGGTTGTTTTCTCAACAACCTCAGAGGGCACACTCATGGCATTTTGAAATATTTCCTTTCCTCAGGTCTTGCAGCCAGAAACATGGGAAGCTCAGAACAACATCTGAGCTGCCTAAGAACCTCAGAGAAGAACCACCCGATGATGCTGCAGGTCACTCTTGGTAATACACTATTTAGCCAGGAGATTAGGTATCAACATGACAATGTGGTATACTGCATGCTGCTCCAAGTTTATGATGTATCTCAGGTTTGGTGGCTCTCTGTGTCAAAGGAGATTTTAGTCCTTTTTGGGTACATCCTGGAAAATTCAAGTCTGTATGCTGAGTTAGTTACTGAGCAGATAACCATGGTAACTATATAAGCCTTTGGTGAATCTAGTTAGTCAGGTGCGATCCTCCACCACTATTTAGAATCAGCTCTGAGTCATTATGCCATATCTAAAGATTTCTGCAAGTAGTCAGTATTACAAGAAACTTCTACTTTTTTCCTTTTGGCTCTCATACCATACTCAGAAATATGGATTCAAATGAATCATCTTTTTGAGGATGATGCATAAGCCAAAAGGAACACAGCAGAAGTTTCTTATCCCAAGGGAAGCCTTCTGGCCATGTTTTCAGAAGAGAAAAAACACAACTTCTGCTTTGAACAAATGCGATTTACAGCCATTCAGACACATAAGATGCAGAGACTTAACACAGCTGAGTTTTTACAGTCACTTTTTCAGAGTGGAACTACTTTTCCAAGAATGATAATTTTCCCCAGTTAGTTACATCTTGGACTGCATGGAACCTGCATTTATCATAGGACATAAAAAAAAAATGCAAAGCACAGTGTCACATTTTCTGGCCCCATGTAGGAATTATTCATTTCAATAGTCAGCTCCCTTTATTATGAGCAACAGAAATCTTGAAAATTTGAAAAATAAAATCGTAACATATGTGACTGCCACTGCCACTCTCTTATTTAAGATTTCTTTTTCCATGGTCTCTTGGCCAGCCATCCTTGCACTAATTTCTTCTCTGTTGTGTAAGTTAGTAATAATGTCCCCTTTCATTGCTTTTCATTGCTTTATTTTATTGTAAACCTGTGCTTTCGGTTATTAAGTTCTTTTTCTCTTAACAGTTAATGAATGATTTCCCTATTTAAGTCTAGCCTTACATCTGTAAAGATAATTTGCAAACCTTTGTAATTAATTAAAGTGTAAAGTCAGTCTGGCAATCTTGTTCATTGCCATCAGGTTTACTGATTCTACTTAGGATTAAATACATTGCCAGATCACTGATGCTGAAACAGAGACATCTTAATAGCTCTGTTGGCCCATATGCCTGTGCCTAAGTTCAAGAAGAATAGCCAATTGCATTACCTGATGATGCACAGGGAATAATTTTTCCTGTGATGTAGGAGATGCCTTGCATATGATAAAAAGTTTTTATCATATGCAGTGTGATGAAAGAAATTCCAATGGATTTTACTGATGTAGAAAAGAAAACCTTTTGTTTTTTCCTATAGTAAGGGTATGAGATCACCATCAGATTCTAAAACTGAACAAGGCAATAGGAAAATATGACAAATACCACTTTTTTCCAACAGAAATATGAGTGCATGGTGTCTATGTCTGCACTAAAATATAAATGTGTTTTCCCAGATAAGTGCTCTAAGTAGGAAAGATAGAGTTTGAGTCTATACAGTCTGCAGAGTGTTCATCCTTCAAATGAAATGGGCAAGTCTGTTAATAGAGTTTTGCTGATCTTTTATTTTATTTAGGAGGGATCCTGCAGTGTAGGGACACAATGTATCTTTGTTGCAGCTCTGTCAGCAGAATCCTGTAGTACAAGCTCAAGAAACAAATGTTATAGGCAACTTTAGTAGCTGCATTTGAATTCCCATTTGATTAAACTTTCCAGCAGAAAATATTTCTGTGATCTGAAGATGAGCACAGTCTGTTTCCAAGTAAGGGTTAAGCTTTAATTTTCTCTGGCTTGGAAATCTTCATTGTAAGAATCATATAGAGCTGTGTAAAGAAAGAGAAATGATGATATAAAATAAACTTACAGTGTTTGTGGTAGTGGTTGTGTTCATTCTAGGTTAAATAGAAGTCAAGCAATGAATTAATTACATATCAGGCACAGTTCATATCAGTGACAGAATAGTTCAGTGTTGAAATGGCAGCGTCAGCGAAGACCTGTTAGTGCAATGGAAACTGAGAAGTTGGGTGTGATTAGCTCAGAAAAGATTACCGTCCTTTCTCTTAATTGCCCTTTCTGTGAATTGGAGATGGATCATATCTTTAAAGGTTTTTTTTGTAGCATCATTAAAGTCTTGTTCTAGGAGCAAGTATGGGCACTGGCTTTAGTGAAATGACAGGCAACACTTAGATCTGAGATTTCTGCAACTGAAAAGAGCTGAGTTGAAAGGAGATATTTGGGTTTTTTTTTTTTTCAGTTCTTAGTAAACTTCTTTTCTCTGTAAAATACTAACAGAAGAACAAAGTTGATTAAGAATCTGTATGACTAAAGCACATAACTTCTGGCATTATTTCCAGTTTAGCTCACTCAAGAAAGCTCCAGAAAGTGGTACAAATTTTCTTTTATTCATAGTAGAATTACTATTTTCACAACACCTGTAACTGCTACTTTAGGGTACTTAACAACAGTGCCAAAAGCATGCACAGTACACCGTGATTTCTAGAAGACATTTCTTAATATTGAGAAAATATTTTATTAGCCAATTAGCTTAAAATTAATCAGGGTTCTTTTCAGGGGTATGCAGTCAGCTGTCTTGAAATACAGGTTTTTTAAAAAATTCACAGAAAAGTATAAGGTATGTGTTTCAAAGGCCTAAAAATCTGAGTGGAAGAGTGCTGATGAGATGCTTGCATTTTTTTACATACTAAGAGGATTTGAAAGGGGTCTTCCTTACCCATCAGAGCCATTTTCTCCAGGATCTGTTAACTACTTAGGGGATTTTTTACTTTACTTGTCCTATTGAAAGAATATTGTATGGCATCACATATCTGATAATTAACCCCCCACTCCATCTAACATTCCTCCCACAATTCATTCTACAGAGTTTGTGTTTTGTAAATGTCCTTTTTGTCTTACCGATAGCGTTTAACATTTTCCTAGCCAGTCAGCATTACAAAGACATTAACAATTTCTAGCTAGTACTCACAATATATCTGGGAAACAGGGAAATGTCATTATCATCAATTTACAAGTGGGGCACAGAGTAAGGAATGAAACCCTATGCCAGAGTCAGGAATGAAACCCTATCTTTGTTTTTAAGAGAGCCCCAAGTTCACTCTACCTCAGACAGTCTGTGTGGCTTTTATTCTAACCTTAATCATAAACCTCCTCCCTAGACAGTTGTAGGAAACAAAGTCTGAGGTGTACATCCTGAATATTATTCTGCCTATCGCATGGTGATCTATGAAGCCCCAGAGATGCAAAGCAAGAATAAAGTTTGAGTGAGTCTCTCACAATGGATTAATTCATTTGGGAAGCAAAGAAATAGCCCTGTGAGCCACTTGAAATTGAAATAACCAAGCTCCAATATAAGTCACTACAAGGAAAAAGAACTCACTGTACATGTTTACATTATGAAGAGGAATAAAGGAATAAATTTCCAATGCCTGTTAGAGCACATTCACTTAAATGCAAACAGAATTCTCATGGATGTGGTTCTACACCCCTAATCAAACTGAGGTTCATGGAATTAGACAGTTTATGTAAGAAAAGTTAGACTCTAATGGCAGTTGTGTCGAACTTGTCCCTTTTATTTCATCAAGTAATGCTAACTGGAAGAAACGTCTTTTAATGTTTCTCCTAGAATACATGGACCTGCTTGAAACAGTAGAACAAACCCCTCAGGTCCAGGTGCCCCTCAGGATTTAGATACTGAACTCCAGTCAAAATCACCTCAAGAGGCAAAAAGCATAGAGAAAAAGAGAACTAGGAGGTAGTATTTTATTTTCTATGAAATTACCTTGGCTGCTTGAAGACCAGGGTTCCTTTTGCAGGGATTCCTTGTTAACTAGAGAACCTATAAACTGTGTGTAAGATCTACCAACATGAAAGGAAGGCACGTGAGCAAAGCATAGGGAAAACATCCCTTTGCCATTCAGCTTCTTGTGTCACTTCACACCTGCACTCTGCCGCATCACTTGTCGGCTGTGCGCCTCTGCTGTGGTGTTAGGCTGCTCACTGAGCTTGCAGACAAGAGAATTGCTTATAGGCTTAGAGTGGTGTGTCAAAACTATTAGCAGGTGTTGCTTCTCTTCTGCATTTTGGTTTTAACAGTTCCCATTTTAGGTCACACTCTACAACACTTTTTTTGGGGAAGAGTACGGTAAATGTACTATTTCAACAAGAGAATACGTTGCTGCTCAGAAAATTAAGTAATTATTAAAAAAAAACCAAAAACAAAAAACAGCAACAACAAACTTCTATGCTCAGTCAAAACTTTTTCCTATCTTGAATCTTCCTGGAAAATTAGTGCCAACTAAATAGGCCTTGTTTTTATATCCAAATGGATCCTTTTTTAAATTCAAGCAATCTAAAAGGATCTGAAGCACGTAGTTAATGGAAGTACTTATAAAATTTTTATACAAACAACAATGCCCAGTGCTGCTTGTTATGGTTGCCTTAAGATGATATGGCGTTACCAGTCTTCACTAGTTCACTGTGAGTCTTCTTATATCTCATACTTTTTTTAACAGCCCCAAAATTAGAGTAATGAACATACTGGTATGTCATCTTCACTACAAGAATGATAAACCAAATTTACTGCTCTATAATCAAGCTAAAAGTATGTTCAAGATGTGAGGTAAATGAAAAAAAAAAAAAAAAAAAAAAAAAAAGAAAAAAGGAACCCTGAATGTATTACAGGCAGAGTTTCATGCATAGCTCCAATGCATGATTTCTAAAGGCCTGAGTTTGCCACTGTCACTTATTTGAATGCAACATAGACAAAGCCTGACAGAGACCCCTGTGGTTCCTCCACTGCACTATGACCTGCGGAAGGAGAGATGGAGACCCAAAAGCCATTTCGGCTTCCACCATGCCACCTGGCTACTTCATCTGTGGCAGCCTGTCCCCAACAGGTTGTATCCCCAGCATCATTGCCAGCAGGCTGTTTTGCAGTACTCAAGAGTACTAGTACCATCAATTTCATTATGTACTGGCTGTGGTCATATAAAAGGTTGGTTATATTTTTCTACTCTTTTGGGCTCACTATTTAACTGGTTGCTACTTTTGCACTAATTTGGTTAAATGTGAACAGCTACAGTGAAAGTCAATGTTATTGAGGGATGACAGTGAAACTCCTTAATTGATTACTGTAGCAAATCCACAGCTGATAATGATGTAAATATCTATCACATTTTAAATTCAAATCATTTTAATAGTCTAAGGAAACCACATTTGTGAAGAGTAAAAATGGTTTTCAAAGATATTCAATACCTTAATTTGATTTGCAATTACTTCTCAGTGAGGTAAATTTGATCTTTATTACTGCTGGATAAATAATAAGTATTTTGATAAAAGCCTAGTTTACAGAGTTGTTATATATGCATAGTACACATCATGAAATAATGAAAGTTTGTAAACCATGAATTATTATTTTGACATTATTTCCTTGAACTTTTGTTAAAAAAATCAATAACTGACACAAAAATATTTAATATTTATTGATAGTTGTGTTATAAGTTATTCAGGCAGGGCAGGCCAGGCCTCCAAATGTTGTGCTGTAGTCTAATATATGGGTCTCATCAAGTGTTGACTGAACTGACGAAGCTAACTCTCAGTTAGCATCCAGTGAATGCTAATGGAGTCCGAAAAAAGTGAGATGTGTTTTTTTATTGTTGTCCCGGTCTGAGGTAAAACAGAACCAATTTTCTTCTCAAAAATTTTACTTTTTAGTTAAGTATGTTCTAACTGACTACCCTCTTTGTAATTAGAGGTATATTTTTCAGGCAGTATCTGATCCCAGAGTGGTCTGATGTTTACAGTTAAAATCAAGGTACGGTATCCAGAGAGGCTCTTGTTTATATTTATTGCTATAACAGCCAAGGTCAGCTAAATTGGTTATGTACCACATTTGAGGGCTGGAAGCAAAAACATGTAGAGGGGTTGCACTTGTCGGGAGGAGAAGACTGGAANTAATATTTTTATTATTCCATTAAATAAGTTTGATCTTTTCAACTCACAAGTATCTCTCTCTCCTATTTTCTCTCCTTTTCTGAAAAGAGATGCCCAGCCCAAATCACAATAGCAATACAAAAGAAAAAATTTTTTACATGGCCTGTATTTCATGAGCTTTGAGAAAAGAACAACATCATACACATCAACATATACACATATAGATACCTGTAGCTATTTCTTACCTGTTTCTCTAGATTGTTGTCCCTCTCAGCAAGTACTTCTGTATTCCTAGAGATAAATGAGGCAAAGATAAGTAGAAAGAGGTTTCTTCCCTCACAGGATTCAGACTAATTTTGTTACTGCATCATCTGGAAGGGCACAATTGTTTCTGTCTCAGCTCTCCCTGGTTTGGGCTGTGCCGATGTTAATGTTTTGGTTCAGAGCTGTTGTGGCTTTCAGGCAAATCACCTGATCATCCCCGGTGTTGGTTCCAGTTGCAGGAGGTTTCAGTTGCTTTAGTAAACTGAATTCTGGGCTTAAGCACTCAATCTGCTGACCTACACCTGTCATAATATATTACTTCTTGGTGGAAGAAGGTTGGTTGACCTCTTTTGCCTTGTCAGTCTTTTATGCTTGGGCATATTACATTTGGTCATATTGGGATGAACAATTCTGTTTGTTGGTCTTCAAAGTTAAGTAGTTTTAGACAGTCTAATACATGTTTAGGATACTACCTAGAAGTGCAAAGGTTTGTAGGGTTAAGTCAAAGTCACAGAAACCAGACTACAGAAATCAAAACCTGTGTTGAAAGACTTCATATTTGCCCACCAAGAATCTGCATTGATGGATTAGTAAAACAAACAAGATACATATAGTAGAGGACATGATCAGAAGCTAAATTTTTACCACTTTTCTTAATTCACTTAATAATTTTGCCCTTTCTTGAACATGAGATAGAGCGTCCCTCCAATACATTGGGACCAATGCTGTTTGACATCTCCATTAATGACTCAGATGATACAAAGTTGGAAGGAATGACTGATACATCAGTTGGTTTGGCCACTATTCAAGAGGATCTTAGCAGGCTGAAGATATGGGCCAAAAGGAAACTCATGGAGTTCAACAAGAGGAAATGCAACTTATGGAAGAATAACACCTGGCATCAGTAAATGCTGGGGACTGACTGGCTAGGAAACAACTTTGTAGAGAAGGATCTGGGGATTCTGGTAGACAACAAGATGCCCATGAGCCAACAATAAGCTTTGGTGGCAAAGAAGGCCAATAACATCCTGGGCTGTATTAGAACTGGTGCCAGTAGATTGAGTGAGGTTATTCATCTCTGCTTAGCATTGGTGGGACACATCTGGAGTGCCGGGCCCAGTACCAGGTTCCCATAACAATGAATATGTGGCCATACTAGACAAAGTCCAGTAAAAAAACCACTAAGATGACTGAGGGCTTGGACATTAACGTGTACCAGGAGAGACTGAGAGCTGAGATTGTTTATCCTGGAGAAGGAACAGTTCAGGGGAAATCTTATCAATATGTAAATGCCTGATAATAGGAGGAAATAAATAAGATGAAGCTACACCCTTCTTAGTGGTGCCCAGTGACAGGACAAGAAGCAATAAGCACAAATTAAAATTATGCTTAAACATATGAAGCAATTTTTTTTTTGCTTGTGATGGTGCTCAAACACTGAATCAGGTTGCCCAGCGAAGGTGTGGACTTCCCATCCTTGGAGATATTAAAAACCTGAGTGAACACAGCTCTGTGCGACCTGCCATAGGTGACCCTGCTTTGAGCAAGGGCATTGGAATAGGTGATGTCCAGAAGTGCCATTCCACCTCAGCTATTCTGTGATGTTAGAATCATAGAATTGCCTAGGTTGGAAGATGTCTTTCAGGTGGTGGTACTTCAGGCTTCCTCTTCTGACTCTGGAGTTGAGATGATTTTTTTTATGCTCAAGGGGGGCAATACTTTAAGGACTACTTCATCATGAGCAGACATCAAATCTGACTTAATTTTCAGATGCCACTCTAGTATTGCAACCATGGAAGAAAATACACCTCTGCTTGTACCTCACTTACAATAAATTGAAATTGTTCTTCAGCTTCTAATTCCAAAATGTTCCAGTAACAGCCATTTTCTGACTGAGAGCAACACTTTTTGGTTACAAGCTGTGAAACCTTTTTAGCTCTGGGTTACATCTCTCTGTGTTTACATTCTCCCTGTGATCTGTTGAGACTTACAAATGCTTTCCTGCTCATCCATCTCCAAGGAGATGAAGGGGAGCTCTGGGAGAGCTGCTTCAGCTTGGGCAGCTGCCAAGGGTGGAGGGAAACCCGAGAGATGCTGTTCCTGCAGAGAGAATAGGCTGCAGCCATTTGAAAAAAAAAAAAAAAGGTTGTGGTGAGGGTAAGTGCCTTAATACAACTCAGGCTGCTGCAGACTTCAGACCCTTATGAATCCTCTCTGTAAAGCGTAACTGATTTTTCTTGATGTACTTTAAAGACACTATGTAGGAAATAAGTTATAGGACTATGTTGACAAGTTGAGAGCTCACATTCTTTGACAGTCGGACAACCACCTCAGGGAGCCAAACCCAAACATTGCTTCCAGAGGCTGCTAAATGCTTCCTCCCTAACATCTGCAGAGACCAGGTGACTGTGGCTTGGCAGAGGGCTCCTAAAGTTAATTTACTTTAATTTCAGAAATTTTCATCTTAAATATGGTCATCATATTTTTTCCTCAGAAATACCCACATTTCAGGAAATGCCCTGTCCCAAGACCAGACTGTATCTCTTAAGTCTGTTACTCAGACAGTGCCATATTCATAATTTTGGTGACAACATTCAATTCTCAGGTGGAAGCCATTCTTGAGGACACATTTGAAAAGCAGAACACCATTCCCAGGAGAGCAGCCGATGGGAATCTGCAGCTAAGTTGTTGTGAAACCATGTATTGTCTTCACAGACGCAAACTAGTCAGTGTTCAATGACCAAGGCTTTACTTGAGCTCTGTCACACACACACAGCAGTGCAAGACTGCAGTGGAGCACTATCTTAATATGATTGATGAAACATGGGCATGACCACAGCTATAAGATACTGCAGCAGGGGTCAGTGCGCAAATTTGCGGTGTCAGCAGCTGTGTGCTAACTTAATCCCACCCTTTCGTGAAGGCAAAGGAACATCCTCCTCTGAGAAAAAATGGGGGACTATCTCTCACCATAAAGTAGAAGCATGCCAAAACACATCACTGAGACAGTTCTCATTCACATCTGGTGTCCATTCACGACATGTGCATGCTTGTTTCCTACATTGCTGCGTGCACTGCAAGGCAAAACAGCTCAGAGCGTTCTGTTTTTTCCATCATATGGTCCATTTGTATGTGTTCATGTGGGTGTGCTGTACCAATTTAACTAAGGAAACACTTTCTGATATTTTAGTTACATACAAATTAACATGAAAATACCCTGTGCTACCTTAAACCAGGTTTTTGCCACCACCGTGCCTCAGTAATATATGGAGTCCCAGGAAAGTGTATAAAAACTAACCAGGGGCAGGCACATCAATGTCTCTGATTCTGCAATTCATATCTAAACACATATATGGTATTGCTATAAAATTATTTAAACAAATTTAATAATTATTAATGACTCTCATATTAATAAGTAGTTATGGAACTCTTACCTGTAGCACACTTTGCAGCATTTTCTAAAAAGCTTGGCATGCTGAGCTTTGAATTATTAAAAAAAAAAAATAAAAAAAAGGAGTTCAAGTACATCAAAAACAGAGGTGGCTGCTTTTTAAAAATAAAGGAAAAAATAAAAAGGAAAGAAAAAAGGTCTTCCTTGGGTATTGAAGTAAATTTCTTTGAAAATCTAGCCAGGAACACTCTGAAAATCTGATTTACAGTAAAGAGGGCTGCATACTCTTAACCTAGTTTGATGACTTTATGTATTTAAGTTAGAACAATAAAGAGTATATGTCTACACTGGAATCCTAAGTGAGCCTCTGGTACCTTTGATGCATAGTAGTTTTTATAATATACTACTCATGCCTCCATTTTTTACAATAGAGGTTCATTTTTCACTTCACTAACAATGTTTGTTTCATACCAGTATTTTCAACATCAAAGTGTTTTACAAGAAAAGAAATATATGATTTTGGGACCAGTATTGATTTAATGGAAGCAAGTTGATTAAAGGACAGAAAAGGATTTGAATAGTTGGCAGCAGGTAAACCTGCGGGATCCAATGTAGAGTTTTCTGGACAGTAATACACTAACAAACATTTTAAAATAATATATGGCTGTTTTAAAGTTGGTGAAATCATAAACAAACTGATGAAATAAATGACCTTTTTTAATAGTAAGATTGCAAAACTGTAACAGGTAACAGATTGAAGATTGCTTTCAAGACAGTACTGGAAGGAGGCAGTGGGAAGGTATTTCACTACCAGCATTTCTGGTGGCCGAGGTGCTGTTTCCCTTGAGCTTGGTTCACAGTCAAAGGGAAATTTCCACTGACTTCAATAGACTCCACATCCAGTCCCCTGTTAACAAGCTATTGGGTTTTTTAATTCACCATATGGCTCTTAATAACTAGATCACTTTTAATAAAGCTCAGAAATTATATTAGGAACTCAACTGCGAAATTAGATGGAACCAGCTAAGTCAGAAGTAGAATAACAGTTAACAAAACATTGGTAAATGTAAATCTTGGAAAATCTTGTACTACCTCTATACACTGCCAAGAGCACAGGTTCTTAATCTCTTTTTTATTAAATGTCTCTTGTTGTAAACAATTAGACAGCACCAGCAGTTCCTTTACTCCAGCTATCATTCTGATGACATGAATGTTTGGGCAACTGACATCTAATTTCAGTGCCACCCAACTGTAAATAAATTTTTAAGCCCTCATGCCTGTGCAGTAATTATAGTAATTTCTATGAAGGGACATATGTAGATTGTGTGAGTCTTGCCCCTTTAAAATTGATATGGTTTCAACCAGACAAAGAAGTGTGTGGGAAAAAAATAGTTTGCAAGAAATTTGAAATGATTTTTCAGTGTTTCTTTTTAGGGCAGTAATAACAGCTTACAGATCTGAGTGTCAGAGTGAAAATAATAAAGCTGATTCCCAGCATTCAGGCTTTTTGTTTGCTGCCTTTTTTTCCCCATTTCACTCAGCTTGAATAAGGAAAACAGACTGGGCAGCCTTGTCATGTACAAATGCAACACTACAGGTACACGTAAAAATTTTCTTTGTTGATTTCTAATGTCCATTAAAGGTTGCCTATTTATTGTATGTGAAGAACTGTTGAAACTTTCATTGCCTTTGTATCTTACTCATCCATTAATATCCTTATGTCAGTTTTTTACAGGTTTTGAAATGAATGTTTGGTTTCTATCACAGCTACAACTTCCTAGTCTTTTTGGATCTCCAAATACTCGCCTGCTTAAAAGATTTTGGTGGTTTTGGAATTACCTTGCCCCAGCAGTCTAGAAGGCATATTTGAAAACCCCATTAAACAAAAGTCTAACTAATGAAAGACTATTTGCAGGAGGTGAATTTTTCAAATTCAGATTCTGTGTCCCTATTGCATATTTTGTGTACCTTTTTAAATATCCATTATCATTAAATACAGTTGGAAACCATGCCTTGGATAGGCTGAAAAAGTGTACTGTTCATTGACATTTATTTAATTTACAATGTAAATCACTTTAGATGACATGTTTTGGCAGTGTCTCTTGAAAAATGCTGCTGATTAGCTGAGAAAGAAGCAAGCATTCTAGACTCCCTGTAGGCTACCAAATTTTTAGGCTGTCCTTCACAGTATCCACCTTGACGACGCTCTCTGGAACAATATATGTCACGAGTTAAGTGCCTACAAATAGGCTTGTGACTGAGCAGGGGGAGGCCTGACCCAGAAACAAAATTTCAAGGAGAAATGAGAGAGAGGAGAGCCAAAGCTCTCCTTGGAGAAAGCGATACTGAGCCACGTACTTCTTTCTAGGCCAAAGAGAAGCATTTTCCTCTGTCCAGGATTCAGAGCTAAGAACCCTCATCTGCTGCCTAAACAAAGCCAGGCCTTTATTTCTGGCTGAAAGCTAGGGAAATTTGCCAGATAAATGAATAAAAAATCATCTGGGATATAAAGGACTGTAGATAAAATACCCACTCTCTAAATGTGATGTGACAGAGATATCCTGACCACCTCCATCACCAGGGTATTGCATGGGGAAATTTTCCAAACACTTCAACTTGAAACTGCTCCAGTGTGTTTATCTCACAGGCTCCTGGAAAAGATTTTCTAAGGAAGTGTACAATCTGCATTCAAACCAAGTGCGGAGCCTTCCCACACTCCAGGTGTGAGACCATGTTGCAGACCTCTCAGAGCATTTGTGTAAATCTGATGTACAGCCCAGTCACAGTTCATACTAGGTAAGGGCTTTCCCATCACCAGGAATTCTTTCGTTCATAGAGGAAGTACGTAAGTGACAGAGAAGAGTTTAGAAACAGTAGGCACCTCTTCAGTAGCTGATGTATTCATGTTTTAATAGTTGGGCTGCTGGTAATACCATCAACTTCTGCTTGTAGGACCTGGGCACCTATAGTCCCCTGGGGGATCCAAATGCATCTTCTTCAGTCACAGCTCAGAAGTCAGAATGAATTTTAAGACACTCTTTTTCTTCTGCATAAATCATTATCAATTCATTACATTTTATGTCTGTACTTCTTTTTGTTGTCTCTGATCAGCCAGTGTCCATCTACATGTGCGGCAATATCTCTTCGTGGATGCTAGGCTCTGCAATACTTCTTTTTCATTTTCCCATTTTGCACGTCCCATTTTCCATGTAAAGGATGCATTTTAATGTGCCAACACTACAAATACTTGATCCAAAGTGACAGTTGTCAAAAAACAGGTAATTTTTCTCATTTGAAGGCTTCAATTAATTGCATTAAAGGTAAATTATTACTCCATCAGGCATTCAAAGACTTTGTCTTCCATGTCTATGTAACATAATATGCTTGAAAAGGATCTGCACTCTATTTTTTATTATCACACAGCTAAGCCAATCATTGCTGTGTGCTTTCGATTAAGGACAATTTATAGATTTCTGTGATGGAAAATCTGTATCCTCACTGGGTTTTTTTAGGGGGGTTGGGATTTCGTTTTAGCTTGGGTGGTTTTGGTTTTTTATTTTCTATTAGTCCCTAATAATTTCCTGATCATTTATAATTTACTGGATTTTTATATAACAATTTTTTTCTTCATATTTTGTGTACTTGAACAAGTTTTACTTGGAAACTTTTCCAGGGTTTAATAGCTCTAAACATCCAGTCTTAAATGTAGATTGCGGCACATTATCATATTATTTACTTTTTATACCCCTGAAACTATAACAGCCAACATCTTTAAGATGTACATATTTCTAATTCATATACAGCAAACTATCTTGTCTCTATTTAGTTGCTATTTTGCTGAGTGTTCTGGGTCAAAGTGTTTCTTTCAACTACACTTATTTAACTAGTTCTCTAAAGCAAGGTAAGCTACAGAGGAGAAGAAACAGCATGACCTTCATTTCTTTCCTTGTCTGGTTTGGTGATTTTCACCCTAGTCCAACCTATTTAAAACATGTGTTTCAGTCTTCTGACAGCTAATAAGCCATCAAGAGCCATAAGCTGAATTGGTGAAATGATTCTTTATTGTAGGGAACATTGGTGTTTGCTACAGTAAAAGCACACCCACAGAGCAGTGCTTCCTGCAAAGCATTTCACACAGCAAGATTTTGGGTTGAAACATAAGCAATGCCCATTACTGAATCGGATTTGAAGATTTGCTCCAGAAGAGCATCTAAGAGCATACTACATAATGTCTTCATCAGTCTGAAGCACAATTTCCCAAGCTGTGAGACACACACCACTGATAAGGGACTGCTGTAGGTCCTAACACAGTTTTTAAGTTGACTGAAGAAGTGATGACCGCATGAAAAGTCAAAGAACTACACTTACATATTTCCTTTCCTCAGTTGTAATCTTAGGAATATAACTCCTTAGTTTACAAAATTTTCAATTAAGTGAGAATTATGTCTACCAGAAGCAAGACAGAGTCCAAATACTTCTCATTGAGGGAGCTGTGACAGAATATTAAAAAAAAAAAGTAATCATTCTTATTTTCCTGTACAGCAACACTCTAGTCATGTCATCAAACTGTTCACAATTAATGACAAAATTAATTGAAAAAGTGAAAGGAGAAAAAGGAAATGTTACCCCTAACTTCAGAAAGGGCAAGAAGGAAGATCCATGGAACTACAGGCCCCTCAGTCTCACCTCGATACCTGGGAAAGTGATAGAGCAGTTGATCCTGGAAATCATTGCCAGGCACACAGAGGACAATACAATTAACAGGACTAATTAATATGGATTCACAAAGGAAAAGTCATACCTGACCAACCTGATAACCTACAATGAAATGACTGACTTTGTAGAGAGCAGTGGATCTTATCTAGCTGGATTCCCAGAGCAGAATCAGAGGGAAACACACATATTTTCATAGTTTTTTAAAGCAACAAACTGTAATGGTATCTTCGAACACATTTATAAAACCAAGTTACAATTCATTAAAGAGAGATGAAAGAATTTGGATGTCTTTCCAAGAGGAAAAAAGCTTTTAACTCTTAAATTCCATTTCTTAATATATAATGGTTCATATAAAGTCCTAAAAAAAACAGAGATTAGGAGTTTTTACAAAAGTTACAAGAAAATACCAAGTATTTTTTTTTTAATTAAACTTCATTTTATATATTCCCTAGGATTTTAATTACCCTGTGTTGGTTATCTCAGTAAAAATTGCACCTCTGTCTTAGACAACAAGAGGCAGAAGATAAAATTGAACCTTAACTAGGGTCTAAGTGAAGTTAAAACAGAATTTCAGCATAAAAGATAAAATACATGAGAATGATCTGAAAAGTCCTTCTTTCCTTATTTGAATTAATAAAGAATTATGATAAATATAATGTGCAGTATTTACATGTAGTTAACTCGCTCTTCTTCTAGGAGAAACGAGGAAAGACCAGGAAATGGGGAAACTATGCTTCCACTCAAGCTTTTTTGGGTCTTTGCCATTAATCCTTTCTTTTTTTTTTCTTCCCTCAAGAATGTTCTGTACTAAACTATGTGTTTCACAAGTTCTGCATTTTTTGTGTATTCTTTTTATATAGCGTACTTTAGCTTTTGCAATCACTCTGAGGTAAATAGTGTAAGATAGGTTTTCTTCAACATGTAAAACAAAGCTATAATAAAATTGTGTGCAAATTAGTCAACAGAATAAAAAGTTTTTAGTTCTTCTTCAAGAATATTCTGCCTGTTGAGATGTCTACTCGTGTTTAGTTTACAGATTTCAAAACTTATAAGCATTGAAAAAACATCTTTTAATACTTTGATTATAGCAAGTTTAATTTCCTATATGTGTCCCTGTATTTCTTAATATTTCCAAAGATACATCTCTTTATCTGGATATTTTTGGCTTCCAGTTGCATCTTCACTTCCTTGAGCATAATTTACCTCTGTACCTATTCAGGCAAGCTAAGTTTTAGCATTTGTGCACGTCGCTTGACTTAATAGCACAGAACTGGACAAACTGCTCATTGCAGTAGCACCTGTATTTTCTATGCTGTTTAGTGTGCTGTCGCTGCAGAGCACAGGCACCCTGCAGTGTAGTGTGATGCCCACTGAAACTGGTGACACTGTCTCACAGCACAGTGTGCGTGGTGTGCCAGTGTGCAGGGACTGCTGTCTCCATGCACCTGCAAGTCCTGAGGAAAACACAACACTCTACCCTGCAACTCCTTGATACAGGAAGGATTTCATGCGGAGGCATGACCGACACGCAAACACAAAGATTGCTCACTAGGTAAATCAACATATGGGCAGGCTAATGGGATCTTGACTTTTTCTCCATTTGTCTGCTGTGTTTACTAGATTTGTGTCTTTTTCTCTCATTTTGCTTTATTAGTCTGCTTCTTACTGTGAAGCTAATCTTTACCTCCAGACATGCCATTAGGAGAGACGGGCAGCCCGACAAACCCCTCGTCGGGAATATGTTTACAACCGTTCAACACTGGTGAAAACCATTTGCTGGCATTGTTATTATAAATCCTGATGACCTCCTCTGCCCTCTGTTGTTTTTATTACATCTCTCCCTTTCAAGGTCTTTGAGAAACTTTAGGAATTCATCATATAAGAGAATTAGGATGAACCTGAGCCAAGCATGTATGAGGTGAGGAAAGGAAAGTTACTGAAAGGACTGCTATAACCAGTAAAGATTCCATCAATTTGTTTATATTCTAACAAAATCAAGATTTTTTTAATGACCATGGAGTTTGTAAGAGAATGATCCCTAGAAGCCTATATCAAAGATCAGTTCTTTGGGTTTTTTTGTTGTTTTGTTGGTGCTAAATACATTTTAAATCATCTTAAAACTTGTGTATGGTGAAAGACATGAACAGCTCAGCTGATCTTCAGCTTGACTGAAGACATTTCTGTGAGATAGGGTTTAGTCCCACTCAGGTTTTTCTGCTTGAAATAAGACACAAATGTAGTAAGTTGATAACTAGATGTCCTTACCCAGGAACACCCAGAAACATGAACAATTTTCATGAAAGTTCTTAAAGAGATTGGGGCTAAAGCCACATATTTTACATATCAGATGATCTGGCTCATGAAAGAAGATGTGCTAAAATAGTAACAATATTGAGGACTAGGTCTGGCTTAGTAATTACTTCTGTGTATCCTCCCTCATCTTCTACAGTGACGGGTGTTAATAAAAAAGCTCGGGAGAGCTTGTGGCAGCTTTCACAATACAGTCCAACCCTCAAATAGTCATTTCCTGAGCATCTGGTTCATCCATAACATTAACAAAACAGTTAAATTTATTTGAACAAGAGACTCCATGGAATTTTATTAAAACAAGTCCAATTTTAAGCCTTTACATTTTTCATCCCTGCAGCCTGAAAAGTATAGAAAATGTTTTTATCCTTACAAAAAAAATTGTAAAGGATAAAATAAGTTATAGGGCAGTCAACAATTTTTTTTATCCAACTTCTTCATACACCTGCCTTTGATATCATACTAAGAGTCAGCAGAAAAAAACTGAAAAACTGCAAATATATTTTAGCACGTAGAACGACACATCTGGGACAGCGCAGACCGGTCTAAAATATCAAATGCTGTAAGACTCCCAAACAGCAGTACTTGCAAAACTAGAAATAGAAATAGGCTAAGATCATTAAACAGCAAAATTCTCCTAAAATAGTTACACAGGTAGAGAAACATTGTGCTCACTGGGCACTTACTCATTAGTTTGTTATGTTTTTTTAAGTGCATTCATTAACCCTTTACTAGTGTTTCTGGGAATTTTGGGGGGTTTGTCTTTTAACTGAAGATTGTATTTATGAGAAAAAGGAATTAAACTACAGGAACTTTTTTTTTCTTTTTTTTTTTTTTTGTAATTTCTAAGTCAAGATTATTCCTCTTAAGTCTGTGTGCTTTGGTCTTGTATGCGTGACCTATGCAGGTCATACAGACACCCTAGAGGGAATGCTCAGTTATTAGGTGGTGCAACATGGCATTGAAAAACATCAAGCCTTCTTACTAGAGGCTGTACTACATATTTAATCCATGCATAATCCATCTAGCATTAGCACTATTTCTAATTAATTGAAATTAAATGCACAGATGTAAGAAAAGATTCACGCTGCTTAAACACATGGTCACACAAATACGTTCAAATACTGAAAAAAGCATACAGATTAGTGATTACCTTCAATTTTAGAAGGTCATGGTACACTGTGCCCTCTCCTCTGTGAGTATCCAAACTTAGAAGGAGGAAGAAGTATTTTCACTTTCCTGAAGGGAATTTGAGTCCCCTGGCTGGTGCAGTGTTCTGCTTTGAAGTAAATACCCATTAAACACAGAGATGGAGGTGATCAGCTGTACAATCCTTGTTCTTAGAGAGTGCTCAGTGTATCCTTTGGGGCTACAGCAGCATTAACAGAGCAAGTTTGTTGATCTTGCAGTCATTTCAGGGGACTAGAAAAGTAATTGTATGTTTGTGCCTTCCCTTATTCTCTGGTAGCTATGGTGGGACAATTCTTCCTCTCTGAGTGGAGAATGTGCATGCCTTACTCTCACCCAATTTCCAGACATATTTTCAATAGGTTATTAATAACATATCATCATATACAAGCAAAGACATCCAGCACTCAAAAAATTCCCGAATTAACAGAAGAGATGGTATAATTATGAGGTAAATATCTCTTCTACCTAGAATCCATAAACAGTTCTGCAAATTCTCATGAAGTTATGCTTCATTGTCCTTAGAGTATGCCATCTGCTTGGTAGCTCATCACTGGCCTGCTCCACCTGGTCTGAGACTTACTTGCTCTGCTTGTGGAAAATATTTCCCTGAGCTAGACGGATTAACAAACTCATTTGGTTAACCTCCGCACCAAAAAAAATTTACGAAATCAAGAAATCCCTTGCAGAGAAGGTCATTTACTTCCTTGTCCTTGTGAAGGGGCACAGGTCCTGAAGGGGACAGTTTGAATTGAATGCACAATGTTATTTGTATAGACTTGGACTACCAACACAGAGCACATTTAGTGGTTCATCCCCAGGTTATGTCTAGGGCAGGAAACAGATTTTTTGTTAAAATGCATTTTTCAGAAGGATTTTGTACTGAATCTATTTAACACACCTATGCAGCAGCCTTTATAATAAGCTACATTCGGAGAGATCCCTCTCTTGTTGAATAGTCTCTGCCTTGTCTGTGGTGCCTTGTTCCTGATTTCATCCTCTCTTACAGTTGCTCCATGGTCCTGCATTGAGACAAACCTACAAGTTTATAAATGGATCTGCAACGAAGATCAGTAATGCAAAAACCCATTAGCTCTAGATGGTTAAAACAGTGAAGAAAAAGCTCTGCTTACATTTCATTTGCCTTTACCAACAAGTTATAAGTCGCATCAATTATACTAGAGCAAACAAGCATTTTAGACTTTTAAAAACCCGTTCTGTGTAACAATATCTGGTTTAAGGTTATGCTACTGGCATCCTTCCAAATACATTGTGTAGTTACTGTAGGAAGAAAAGCCAAATTTATTGCATTTTATTTGAGCAGAGGTCATTGCAACATTGGTGTTATGTATTCTGGAAGTCTTTTAAGCTCTTCGAATACTAAATGGAGTTTCAGTGAGCTGGAACCACATGCTGAATCTTATTAGTTCAATCAGTATTGCTTCTAGCTTTTACATATCTAGCAGGGTCAAAAGTACATATTGAATGTGAACACAATTGTTTCTTTAATTTATTTTTCAAATTAAACTTTCATTTCTATTTTTCACACCTACAGCAGAAATATTCTCACAAATGCTCCACACTATTTGTACTGAGCCTTTGTCATTTTAATGATTTCATTTTCTGATTTATTTGGAGATATTTAACCACAACAGATCTTTGAGCTAAACTGAGGATCTGAGCTCTAAAGCTCTTATTGTGCCATACTTTATTAATTCATTTATTTAATTTACCACTTCCTTCTCCATTTTGCTAACGTCTCCAAAACGTACCTGAGCAGATGTAGCATCTGTTTTCTATTGAGTGCTCTTTCTTTCCAAGGGAGTTGAAAAATATACATGAGAGAAACATTTTAATTGGGTTTATTTAAAGAAAAAGATCACTCTTGCCTATTTTCCAGCACTTTCTTCAGTTTCTTAGTGCACAATAGAAGTGGGGAAAGCATGGGCAAAATGCTGCCATCATGTGGCTTTGTGGTTTCATATTTTGATATCAGAAAATTTTATGTATCTTTTCTCTCCCACCTCCACCTCCTTTATTGGAGCATGTTGCTCCCACTGTGAGTAAGCATTGTAATGAGTGAGGTCAGCAATCCTATCACCTTCTTGAAAGATGTGACAGCCACTGCACACTAAACAAGGAAATAAATTTTCCTATACCTAACCACTGAAGAAACTATGAATATGTGGACTTCAAAACTAGACTATGCAAACATGGGCAGTCCCCAAGCCTTCCTTCTGAGACTAAGAGCTCTGATTATACATACACAGACACAGACACAGACACATATATATATATGAAAATCCAAAGAGTAACAGATTGATTTTCTGACAGCCCTTTATCTGGTTGCCCAGAAGGAAATGTGGCAAATAATCACAGATCTTCAAAAATCACCACAGAAAAAGAATTATAAAATGGAAGCCAAGAAAACGCAAAGCAAAGGATAAGAAATGTCTCTGGCAGAAGGCTGAGAAGTAGTTTTTGCCTGAGTGCTAGCTGGAAGTCCTTTTGGAATATTTAGCAAAACAGTACCTTCAGTCAGCTCTATCACTTCCATTTTCTAAGGGCCATAGGACTGGGAAAACAGGGCAAGATGGAGCTGTAAGTGTCTTGGTCTGGTCTGCTGTTGTGGTCTTGGTCTGGTCTCAGGTCAAGATCAGCTATTCTTAGAGCAATACTCACAGAGGTTTATTTTACCAGTGTCTTAAAAATCACCTGGAGATAGTATTTCCCCAGCCTCTGTCTGACAAGCAGTCATTTTCCAACATTATAATACCACCCTGCACTTTTGTAATTTCTGACCTAATCTTCCCTTGGTGTGATTTAAAACCCATTGTCTTATTTCCAAGAAATGTAGATTTTTTATTCCCTTAGTTTCATTCTCACCTTTGTTTGATCCCTTCTTTTCTTCCCAAACTAATATAGCATCTTTCAACTTGTTTAACTTTTTTATTCTCCTTTTACAGAATTATGGTCCCCTTCAAGGCAGGATGTTGTGTATAGTCAGTGTAAATAGACAGTTTGGGGTTAGTATCTGATGTCCACATCAATATTTACCCCAAACATATCTGAAGGAACAAATATTGTTCTTCTCTTTGCCCTTGAGCCAACATTTTCCCTCTGACAACATTTTGTAGAGGGTGCAGTTTGTGGTGAATTCAGTGTCGTTTACAACAGATGTAGAAATGTGTAATATAAAAGATGGAGTACACAATTCATGACTCAAAAGACCTCCTAATCCCCCATGCAAGTCAACATGTGGATCAGTCAGTTTTCTGCTCATACTGAGAGAGCTGGAGGAACTGAAAAATATCAGTAATGTATTGAATTTCCAGTCCAGTTATACAATAACCAACCTATTATCTAGTTCAAAGAAATTTTGATATTGCTTAATCCTATGGATATTTTTAATTTTTATAAAAGCTCCATGTGGTTTTTTTTATCAGACTCTCAGTGTAAGTAAGACACCCCTGTGATTGTCAGTGGGCTGACCCTGGGGAAACCCTGATTTAAAAAAAGAAAAAAAAAGAAAAAAGGGGAAAAAAAAAAAAAAAGAGGTCCTCTTCTGTATTTTCCTCAAAATACTAAGACTTATCAAGAATACAGCCTGTTGCACTATCTTATTCATTCTGTAGGTATAGATGTATAAAATGCTACTGCAAAGTAAGGTGTGGTGTGAGTTTTCAATCAGCTGTTCCATGTTACTGCACTGTTCAGCCTCTTCCGTCCCTGTCAAATATACAGTCTTGCCCCACCCAGTAGATGAGAACCAGGGTACCTTGTATTTAGTGAAGCTGCGTGTGCATGTGTGCTTACCAGGTGCTGCATGGATTTAATTCTGTGTCTTTGCCAGTAATTTATAATTCTGTGTTGCCTTTGCACTCAGCACTTAATTCATCATCCTTTCAAATAAATAGATGTACCTCACTGGGTCCTGGCCTTGACCTTGAGTGCTCTGCAGTTATACACCTTTCTTGTAATTCTCTCAGGCCAGCCTGGATGATAACCAGGCAGTTTCAGAACTATATATATATGTTTTCCTTTAGATCCTTAAATTTAATCTCTGATTA
>VZRU01020284.1:8353-23338 GCA_013398155.1 Pedionomus torquatus | reverse complement strand
TTTTATTTAAATTCTATAACAATAGACTGATATGTATGAGAATGCTTTGGGAGGCTGCAGAATTTCTGTCACTGGGGGATTTTAAGGACAAGTTAGAGAAACATCTGTCAGGACTGGTTAGGTATAGTTGATGTAACCTGGAGGTAAAATAGGTGACCTTCTTAGTTCATTTTTCCTCTTTTTTCTTTGATTTTATAATTGGCCACAGAGAATACAGCTGGAAAGTCAGTGACTTTATTCTTCAGTATGAACTCCTCTTGATAAACCAAACTAAAATGCCATTGTTCATTTGTTTGTTTTTCTACATGGGTAATTTGTACTGTCAGGATATTTCTTTCCAGCAGTTTTCAACTAAAAATTTCACCTGGGATTTTTTTTGGCACAGGAAACCTTTTCCAAGGTGTCTTCTAGATCTCATGTAATATGGGCAGAGACAGTTTCTACGTGTTATTCCTTTGCAAAACACTGCAAAAAAAGGACATTTCCTTTGTTCCTACCTTACCCTGCCAGATCTCTTCTACATTATGAAAGTGGAAATAAAATTAGCAGGAAAAAAAAAAAAACAAATAAAGAAAACGACCTCTATTTCAGCACAGAATTAATACCAAAACAGAAAGTACATGTCAATAACCTAAAGTAAAATTTATTGTTATCTTCAATGCACCAAAGAGAGTTTATTTTTATGTAAGCAAACAAGTTGTTAAGTGAACACTACCTTTAGGGTTATCTCAGATCAAATTAACACATAATTTAAGGAGACTTCACTGTTTTTTCCATAAACCTAAGTTTATATAAAATTACATATAGGTAATTACATATAGGTCATGGAAGAAGGCACCTTGGTAAGGATTTCAGGACTGGAAAATGTCCATTAAGTATTTGACTGGGACATTATGAGGGACCTTTAAAATAAAGAACAGGGTATTGCTTGTTATGTTCATATCGTGACAATATTCAGGAACATTCAGTGGGTTTCATCCTAGATAAAATACAAGTGCTCTGGTCAGTCCAACTGATATCTTGAAAATACCTTGAGCTACCATTTATAAAATAGCTATTATATAAGGAGTAGCCATCTTGTTGCAACAAACAAATTAAGTTAATGTGAAGATTGTAGGGAAAAACTTTGCTCTCTGTGATGAGGACCTAATTTATTTGTGTGCAATTTTCCCTTTAACTGAGTACATTGAAACCACCAATTGCTCTCAGTCTCTTGAAGTCAGACTTTCCAAGTATATTTATACTAGAAAAAGGTCACTTTCTAAACAGAGAAAGCTGAGTCTTTACACTGAAAAGCCTTATATCGAAAGTTTCAAAACAAATCTCCTCTGCCTGCTGTCTTTCCCTTTTCCTTTGATGCTAACCCAGTACCTTTCTGTGGCTTCCTTGGTTGCCTGAAACTACACAGTTGCCTCTGAGTCACTAGGAAAAGGTGTGATTTTGAGTGCTTTGTGATTTCTTTTGTGTTCCCCCTTCTCCTCTCATGAGCTTACAGGCATACCTGTTCCTGCAGCTCAGAAAGGCTCAAGGTGGTCTTAGATCTTCCCAGCACCCAACTTCTTTCCTGGCTTCTGCACTCCTGCCTGGCAGGCAGCCCTCAGAAGCAGTTGAATACTCTAATACTAATAATTATTAACTGATAAATCAGAGGTAATGTGTTAGGTTGATTGCATATTTTTTTTTCCTCAGGGAGTTTCACTTATATTCTCATTTCTGTTGCTTTTCATCCTGCAGAACAGAAGGTGAGAAAAAAGTTTCTCCTTAAAGGACTTCCCATGGTCTCCTTAAAGGTGAATCAATAAGTATTTACAGTGTCTGCTTTGCAATTCAACGCACTTTTGGTTTAAAGAGAAACATAAATTCAAATAGCAAGAGGCTTTTTAAAGGGGCAGTTGCTTGTCATAGGAATTATAATTTCCTATGACACAATTATGTTAAAGTGTAGGAATGTTTCAAGTTTCATATAAAGAAGCACATCAAGTATTAATTGTGGACTTAGAAATCAGAAGACAGCCTCGACACTGGAAGATTTTGTGTATCCTACTCTTAGCATATCATGTAACCATTAATTCCAGTGTTATCCAAAGAAGTACATTTGATTATTTGCCAGAATTTTGTACAAGTTTATCTTACTTTATGTAGCCTGTTTCATGCCAATTAAAAATGTAACTCTTGATGGTCTTTACAAGAACTAAGAAATTTCTCTTAACCAAGAAAAATAAGCATCTGCAGACTCTTGCTAAAAGTAAGTGCCTAAAATAGATAGGATGAATCACTGCTTGGACGTGAATGCTTTTCTCCGTTGATGAGAGAAGGAGCTTAAATCAATTGCATAGGCTTAGACATCTTTAGACATTTCATGCTAGTTGAGATGATTCTTATTCTAGATGTTCCCATCAAACAAAGATACTATTACAGGTTTGATTTTTCTGGGTGGAATGGTACTGTCATTTTTCATATAAGAATGTCTGAGGTGAAGGGCTGAAAGACCACACTAGAGCTGACATTTATGTTGTAAATACAAAGGAAAAAATAAACACAGAGCAAAATTACTAATTTTTTTTTGTTTGCAGAATCTTTATTTTTTTTCCAGATAGAAAGCACTGTGAAAATGTATAGTGTGAAACAAAGGAGAGAGAGCACAGGCAGACATTCTAAACTGATGCATTTTCTCTCCAGTTTGCCATGATTAATTTAATGTATGAGGTCTCTGTGAGTTGAAAAAGACATCAGGAAAAGCCAGACAAACACATAAAACCACCTTTGAAGAAAATATGAGATAATCTCAGAGAGACAATATGGTGCTACAGGATATAGTAGGAAAGACATGAAGCTTGTGGCTTCAAGTTTTGGGCAGGAAAAATTAACTGCTCAAAATGTCCTGCTATTCTGGGATCACATCTTAATAACTTGCCTATTTTTGTTGCTGGGCCTTTTTTACTCATTTATAGGGCAAACAGAGTTCAGTCCAGTGTGCTTGCTATCGATATTAGAAAAATTTGGCCAATTAGCCAGAACCTTTATGGAAGCATAATTTAATGCAATTTCAACATTAGCATCCGTGTCCTTGGGTAGGAAGGCAGATATGAGAACCATGAGAGACAAGGGTAGATCAAGGTCAACATTTATAACTTTTGTAATGAATTCTGGACCTTGTACCCAGAAATCTATAACCAAGGGGCAATCATAAATTAAGTGAGTTAAAACTTGACCATAACTTCTGTCTGCCAAAAAGTCTCTTTATAACTTGATTCATCTTTTGGGAACACAGAAATTGTTACATAACAGCTGACTAAGATGTTAAAATAAAGTTTCCCAAACCAATTTTTCTATAGCCCTACAGGCTGATAGCTTTGATTCCAATCATCAGTCTAAAACTCTCCTTATAAACTGGCATAATTTATAGGCCCTTGAGCATTTATGTGAACACGGAACTCTGACAAAACTTTCTGGATCAAGTGTTGCATTTCCCTTTTACTCTGGGGAAAACAAAACAAAACAAACAAACAAACCAAAACAACAACAACAACAAAACCACCAAAAACTCGAACAAAAAAGAACAAACCAAAATGCAAAAAAACCCCAACCCAACCCCACCCAACCCAAACCAAACCAAAATCCAAGCAAATATTTCATATGTACAGTTATTGAGAACATACCAGACGAATGTAAAAATCCAGGAGTTTCCAACCAAGGGAATACATAATTCCAGGAATTGAGAAAGAAATTCTGAAAAGATCAAAAATTTGGCTTTGACAAAGTAATTAAATCTGGGAAGCTAGGGAATTTGCTTCATCTGGCCTGATATTTATTGGACATGAGAGAGAATGTAAAATGAGAAAGAACAGAGACCTGGGGGAGAAAGTTGTGTACAGCTGAAACTCAGAATTGACAAAACCAGTAAAAGGAGTTGTTCATAATGTAGAATAAAATGCAAGATAAAATGATGCCTAGAAGCATTACTGTACAGTAGTTTATCTACCACAGTACTTGCTAAAACAGTCACAATATATTCAAATGTAAAACTAGGCTTTGGTCCTCAGGCAGTGGCATAAATAATTGTCATGTCTTTGCATATAGGAGGTCAATATTTGCTAAATAAGAAACATTTATCCCCATAGCTAAAAGAGGCTAAACCAAGAAAGGAAACCCTACGAGGGTTTTAATGCTTGTTTGGTTTCAGATGCAATTATATGATTTGTAGATTGGGTGCAAGCCTGGAAAGATTGTTTGATGTTCATGCTCTTTCTGGAGCCACTGACAAATACAAAGCAAGACAAAACCAATGGTTTGCATGTGTGGTGATAAAGAGGTCATGTTTGCTCTCAGTGTTTTCTCTGCCTGTTGGGTAGGTCAGTCAAGAGAGCAAGAGGTCCCCTGAGCCACAGCTCAGCCATTCAGTAAAAAGTTGGGAGAGTTCCCAGCAAGACACAGAGCAGTTGCATAGCCAAGTGCCAGACAAGATGGAAAGCAGAAATCTTGAGGGATCCATAATGAACTGCACTGCTTTCCTTGAAGTATTAGTTGCTCTGAAGCAAGGAAGCTATCCCTGCAATAAATCCTTTAATGTTCATCTATTTAGCCCTGATCTTTTCTGCTTGAAGAGTTAGCTATTCTAGAATGAGTTTTGAAAGAATCTTTAGTTTATTGATACAGAAATCTTGGGAGGTTTGGGTGTATTCCCTTAGGGAAAACAATACAGGCAGCTCAAAGTTCAAAGAACTGAGTTGTCTATTTTACTTGCTAAGTTTGAAGCCAGAAGCAGCTCCAGCATCTTGAGAAAGCTGAGACTCAGGGGCAACCATCAATAGAGTTGATCAGCTAATCTGCTGACCATCCTGTAGAGCCTTATTGTACCACAGGACAGCACAGGCATTTAATAAGTACTCCCAGTTCTTGGACTTGAGAAGTTACCAATAGGAACCCAATTTTAAAATTCTGTATTTTGCTAATTGTGTTTTAGTTGTGCTAGGCTGGGAGAATCTGGTGAAAGAAAAAGCATATTTGAGAAGTTCTGGTATAAGCAGAGGTCATGAACAGCACAGAATACAAGTCCCCATTTTTTTAAGAACATCTTAAAGATAATCTTATATTTTTGTATGAGATATCTCTTGTATCTTTCATATATTCTCTTTAAGTAACACTGTTGGAAACTCAGACTACATCCAGCACTGATGATGTAAATAACTGATGAGTATGCTGAAACCCAACTTATGTCAACACTGATGCACTTGTGAGCTAATTAGGCAGGATGCAGTAGTCTGCAAACTGGGCAGAGTTGAAGCAAGTTCAAGCGCTGGTCTCCAGTTACCCATTTTGCTTAGTAATCTTGCTGAGGTGAACAGGTCAGAGACTGTTCTCATTAGTCTGTGTGGAAGAAGCTGCTCAATAGTCATGCACAAAGGTGTGCCAGGAAACTCAGCCTTAGGCTGGCAACCTTCCCTGCTGAGGCTATTTACCTTAACGATTACTATCCCCATGACTGTGCAGCCACGTGACCACTGCTAAAAAGCTGATATACCATTCCAAAAAGCTCTGCAGCTCTACAAAATGGTGCTGCCTCGTTGCAACAATTCCCACCCAGGGTTTTCCTTCTTCTCACAGATATCTAGCAACTAATGAATTTAGACTCATCCTGCACTCTTTTATCCACATGCACTGACCCCATAAATCTCACTCTCTCATAAGATTATGCCATCATCTTTGTTACTGTAGTGAGTCAATAATAACCACTCTTAGATTGCATATATTAACTAACAGATAAAACATTTCAGCAATTTTCTTAATGAGAGTCTTGCTTGGAGACCAAGGTAACAATGGGTTGAAAGCATGAGCTTTGGCAAAAAAAACCTTCTAAAGCTATGTTATTACAAAATGGTGATAAAGCACTTATTGAATTATTTTAAATTATGATCGTAGAATCATAGAATGGATAGAATTGGAAAGGGACCTTAAAGATCATCGAGTTCCAACCCCCCCACCATGGGCAGGGACACATCCCACTAGAGTAGGTTGCTCAAAGCCCCATCCAGCCTGGCCTTGAACACCTCCAGGGATGGGGCATCCGCAACTTCTCTGGGTAACCTGTTCCAGTACCTCACCACCCTCGCAGGAAAGAATTTCTTTCTAGTATCTAATCTAAATCTACCCTTTTCCAATTTAAAACCATTACCCCTGGTCCTGTCACTACACTTCCTGACAAAGAGTCTCTCTCTATCATCATCATCATCGCCATCATCTACCTTGTTCAACATATTTATTAGAATTACAATTCAACCATCAACTAGCTGAGTCACTTGAACAGGAAGATTAAGACTCATTTAAGCATTAAAATATTGGAATGAGGCCATAATTATGGAGGAAGAAGAAAAATCCTATACCTGCTTAAACTGTGGTGAGGAGAAATGTCTGAATCCACAGGGTTATTAAGACACTGAATAGGTGATTGATTTTCACCTGTGCTTTCCTTTATTTTGTATCAATGAGGATGCTTATTTATCTTTATTCATGAAGTTCAGGGGCAATCATCTGGAAATCATAATTTTTTCCTTGGATTGTTTACCAAATTTTAGGTAATTAGAATCGAATGTAGGGTTATCTGTTTTCCCCAATTTCCTGCTGCTCAGTACCATCTACTAGGTAGCAGAACATATAATTATTACTAGAGAGTGCTTGAATGACTTCTAGTAATTGAAATTTCAGTAAACATTGCCAGGTCATCTAGCACTATTAGGGAGTCATCTGAGTCATCACTCTCTTGACAATCAGCTGACTTTTTTCAGATTATGAAGTCACTAGAGGAGTTTATGTGTTTTTTCATGCAGTAGTAAAGATGTCTTATTTTAAATGCTTGAGGTGCTAACTTTTTCATGTGACTGTTAATGTACACTGCAGCCCCATAAACCTTGTAGGTGGCTTGAAAATATTTGGTTCTTTCTATTCTACCTATCTTTTCTGGTGTCTATGCAAGTGTAAGTTACAATGTAAAAGAAGTCTTTACACAAACAAAGTAACCCAGTAATGTGGATAAATCTTTGTTTTCCCCCAAGATTGCTATTGCAACAAGAAAAACTTCATTGTTTTGTGGCATAGGGGACCCTCATTTGGGGCATTATTTGTTTTCCTGTTAGCATGGCCTGGCCTCAGCTCTGTTATGCTTTTTTATAGCTCATGTCTTGCCAAGGGTGGTAGTAGCTCAGGCTTCCTGGCTTACTCCCATGGTCCTGACACTATATACCATCTCCAGCTGTCCTTCCACATGACTATTCAATAAGGTTCTCAAGCCCACAGAGGAACTAGTGTGGCAATGATTTCCACTTGTTCCTACAGAGAACTTATCTATGTTAAGGGTATGTCTGC
The DNA here is from genome assembly GCA_013398155.1 of Pedionomus torquatus. NCBI lineage: Eukaryota > Metazoa > Chordata > Aves > Charadriiformes > Pedionomidae > Pedionomus > Pedionomus torquatus. The sequence goes on along the minus strand of VZRU01020284.1, from coordinate 15,979 downwards.
ATATTGAAATAGGGGTACAACTGGGGCAAGAATGAGGTGGATTTAGCTTTTATAGCACAGAGATGGTGTGGCTTCAGTGCAACACAGCCCCTGGAGACACATTCTTATGCCCAGTCTGGGTTTAGAAGCATGCTGCAGTTTTCTTATACTGGAGTCATTATCTCATATACCAAGATTAAAATTAATACCAAAATTTTAACTCGGCCTTACCTTCATTTGGTGGTCTAGCAAAAAAAGAAAGAAAAAGTCTTTGTGTTGTCACTCATAGCTAAAGTTCATTCAAATAACTATTTCCAGTAAAACTGATTCCCTTTTAGCTTTATCAAAAGCATAATGGCAGTTAAAAGACAAAAGATTTGAAAAGGGAAAGCTTTTTGACATTTATCTCAATCTTCACATTGTGCTACTGTGATCTGAGAGTGCATTTCTATACTTTTTGTTGCCAGTCACTTAGGACAATCTTCCAGTGAATGGGAGCTAAGAAAACCCACACTGGTAAATGTTTCAGCAATACAGAAGCCACATGAATCCTAAAGAAACCTTAAGTTTAATGTATTATCCATTTTCTGATTACAACGTCTTTTTTGTTTGTTGTATTCTTGCATGTATCTTATATATACAGTATGTATGTAAAAATATATCAAAATTAATAATTAGTAAATTAAAACTAGTAATTAGTAGATGTTGACATAAATATATAGCCATGGAAACATGATATATACATATAAGACATTTGTAAGAAACAGAGTAAGGATGGTTAATTTAATTTGTAATGTTCCCTGCCAAAGAGAATGCTAAACTTCCTACAATGTGAGAGTGACTACAGATGTTGTAGCTGTTTATTTTTTCAATTAAACCAATTATCTTTAAAGGTAATTGACTAACTGCACCTAAATTCTATTTTAATATTATTCAATGACCTCATTATTATTATATAATGAATAATTGGCATATTTGTACGTCAGCCAGGTCTCACTGCTCTTGTTTTTCTGCAAAGTAAGGACATTTGGAATGAAAAATAAAAATCTCTTTGCCCATCCTCTCACACAAAGAAAAAGCCAAATAATGATGGGACACAGCTCACCTGTTACATCCAAAAGAGAAATTATGTGATTAGAAGACTGAAAAATTAGAAAGAGCACAACAGAGAGAAGTCAGAATTTTAAATCAAGCAAGTAACCTAACACTAGCTTTCCTTACATAGCACCAAAGTATCCGTGCAGCCCTGGTCAACTAGAAATGCCCTTTCAGGGATACCCTTTCAGGGAACTGAGAGCTGTCACTTGTTTACCTGCATTTAGTACACAAGTTCAGGTGTAATGGCTGAAGTATACAGCATAATTTTCTGACCAAAAATCAAACAAACCCCTCTATTTTCACTCTCAATTTTTAAATTTTTTTTTTAATTATAGTTTATACTACCAGTGCCACACTTTGCAAGCTAACTGTTCCAGCTGCCCTACAAGAACAAACTACTGACCAGAAGGGAGAGCAAAACTCTTAGAAGATGGAGATCTGACCCTAAGATCTTCTCCTTTATGCAGCCAAATGCAATCATAAGCAGTCATAGTGCCCAAATGCATTGAGCATGTATGTAACACAAAAAATAAGAAAAAAAATGCCTCGAAAGAAGAACCAATATTGTTTGAAAACTCTAATAGGTCTACATATTATGATGACCAAGACACTCTCATAATCCTAATCAGCTGAAATAGGTCATTGAATAATATTAAAATAGAATTTAGGTGCAGTTAGTCAATTACCTTTAAACATAATTGGTTTAATTGAACATTTTATATAAATCAAATAAAAATACACTGCAGAGGTGCCAGTAGCAGAATAGGAAAAAAGAGATGCACCTTTCAGGAAAAAAAAATCTTTTCTGTGCATCATAAACTCATCCTACAAAAGTAGTTGAGTTGTGCTGAAAAGATGTGGCCCTTTTTGTAAGTTGTTTTTATTGTTTGGTTTTTCTCTGTTGGTGGTGTTTCTTACTTCCTTGGGTAACATGACACTTCAGGAAGCTGACTGGTAACAATCCTGATCAACAGGGGATGTATCAGATTAGATATTAGGAAGAATTACTTCACTGAAAGAGTGGTCAGGCACTGGAACATCCTGCCAGGGAGGTGGTTGAGTCACCATCCCTGGAGACAGTTAAGAAACATGTAGATGTGGCACTTCAGGGCGTACTCAAGTGGCATACTCTAGGTGGCTGAGATATATGGGTGTTTTGCACGTGTGTGGTAGGACTCAAGGATCTCAGAGGTCCTTTCCAGCCATGAAGATTTTGTGATTCTGTAATCTCTAGTATCTAAATTCAGTATTAATTATGTGTGGGAATGTTTGAAGCTTTCATGACACTGAGGTCAGAAAAAACCTAACAATGCTGAACTTTTTCTACAAGAGATCGGTGATGTTTATGAAACTAGGAGCAGCTGGCCTCTGACCTTCTTCATAGCTTCCAACCAACATGAGATTGCTTAGGGTACACTGTCTTACCCAAGGTATTTTCACTAGCTTTTCCCACTTCTACAGTTTTTCTCCTAATAATGACATGAGATTATATCAGGACCCCTTGTTTAAAGAGCCACAGTGTGATATGAGCACTTTCTATCCTCCAGAAACCCTGCCTTAGGATGGGTGCAGACAGAATCTTCCAGGTGTTATATTTAGACATAGGAAGACATGCTGTGAGAAGGCAGCATTCCCTGATGCAGTGAGAATGTAGCTGATTGATGCTGCAAAGATGTCCCAAAGACTTGGGTGGTTGTGGACACCCATCTGTATGTAGTGCTCTTCGTGAGCCACCCAAAAAGGCAGCACAAGGACAGCCTCAGTGAGTGATTTGGGAACTAGAAACTACCTGCTTAAGTCCACCAACTTGCCCATCCTCCCTACAAAGAGTTTAATGAAAAGCAGATCATGCTTTTGGTCACCACAAGCATTTAAGTCATTATGTCCGTGGAACCACAAGTCCTTATGTCCTTGGATAAAGTCTTCAGCCAGCTGATTGAAGCCAGATGCTCCAAATGGCTACTAAATTAAGTGCTGACCCCCAGTAAAAAAAAAAAAAAAAAAAAAAAATCTCAGAAGGAAAAATACTGCTTATTGTTTCCAGAGCTATTTTTTAAGCCACATCCTTTCATTAAGGCACTAAAGTTCCAACCACTAACACTGGGTTGTTATCAGGGCTTAGCCTTTAAATTTCCTACCCCATGTAATTTGTTCAACTGGTAATGAACCAGGCCCCTGGGAAGAGTTGGGACTCCCCATTCATTCAGAAACTTAAGTTATCAAAAATCAAATCCAGAGGAAAATGTAAAGGAGATATCTGCCCCTCTAAACCAGAATGTTACTCCAGCTGGGAACTTTCATTGGGCTTTCAGACACAGTTAAACAAGACAAAACAGTGGCAGGCAAAGGATGTGCATCTGTTTTTCTCCTGCTGGACTTTGGCTATAACATAACACATTTTGATCACATCCTTGTAACTTGTGACTGACACAAGAGAACTATTTTGGGTGTGGTTCAGTGTTTAATAACAGTACTGGTTAAGATGGATGATGAAAGTTTGCGGCAATTTTGCGTCTGGATCAAGTCATCAATCCAGCTCACAGCATAACTGCAAGAATGCCCATGCAAACACCTCACTGAGATGGAAAATAGGTCAGAGAAGCAGAAGGAAGGTGTGTCAATTAAAAGCTGTACTGCTACCAGGGAGTTGTTCAAGGAACTGTCTTTGGGATTTTGACAGTTCTTATTTGTGCTTGTACTTCATTTTCCACTGCTTATTGTTAGAAATATAGAATATAATCATAATCTACACAGGAATCCAACATAGCAAGTTAAGTGGCAGAGGCATTTAGTTTTCCAAGGTCACATTCATAGCTCAAGTTGTCCAAATAAAAGCAGAAGATTAAGGCAAAATTAATGTAAATGCTCAGCTATATCCCCAGATACTTAGTATATATCACTGCATTCCTCTTCCCATAGTAGCAAAGTGTTAATTCTCATTATATTTTTCATTGCCTACTACCTGATTGCTAGCTTTCATTGGTCTATTTATATTTAAGTCAAATCCTGATGTATTAAAGTTATGTTGTAAGGGCTAAAACTTGCTGTCAAACCAGTGGTGGAGTCGCAAGTGTGAACAAGTTTTCTAGTCTTTAAACAATCCTTACCTTAGCAACTGACACAGTAAGGTGTAATCTAACATGTGAATGATAAAAATTTTGCTTAGAATTTAATTTAATATTATTTATATACTCTTTAGAATTTAAGCAGCACATTGCTTGTGAGCCTGCAGGTGAATCCCAGCAAACTGAAGAGTAAGATGAACCACCAGTCACCTATAAGTCAAGGATGCTCAGTCCCAGGGAAGTTACTTTGGATGGTGTCCTGATCCAAAAGGAGGATGACAGAACTGCAGCTCTGTGGGTAACCATTCCAAAAGCGTCTACAGCAAGGATCCATTGTAAGCCTGGGTCAGATCTGAGCTGTGGTCATCTATTGGTCATGGATATGTACAAGAGTCAAGTGGTCTCTGAGGTGGGCTCATTTGCTGAGGTGGTCTCTAGGGCTCAAGTGTCTGGAGTATATGGCTGGGGATCATTTGCATACATGACCAGCAGCTCACGCATTTCCTGCCTGGGCACTACATCCTGTACCCAAAACAGGGGTTGTGCTTCTGCCACAGGGTTGCACAACAAAAGCTATCTGTGTCACCCTTAAAAACTGCAATATTTGACTATACAACTATACATTGTCCTACATGGGCAAAGACACTGCATGAACTTGTGGAGTAGGACCCCAGAAGTATTGACAAACCTCCGGGACCTGTGTTGGAGCCATTTAAATCAACTTTTAGCATTTTTATCCTAATTAAACAAGAGGCAGATGAGGAAATGGAGCAAGAGCACTTAAAAAGATATATATGAAAGTACTCAGTGAATACCTCATAAAGAATTTTGTATTATAAATGCCTTTCTGGAATTTTCTATCTCAAGAAAACTATCTGAATTTGAATGTGTCTGATAACTTATTTGTGAGAAATTAAGCAAGAGTGCCTAATATCTTTATCAGGTACCTGCAAAAATGGCTTTCCATGAGATTCATTGGTCATAATGAAAAAACTGTACCAACTAAATATTCATCTTATCAGACACATGCACATTGAAGTGTTGAGGTCTTCAACTTACTTTTTTACTACATGAAATTTCTATAAATTATGATGCTTTCAAGTCCAGAAGCCAAGCTGGTTTAGTGCATTGTGGTAGATGTACTAATGAACAGCCCCACACAGTTGAACAGGCATAGTTTTTTCAGACTAGATAGTAGGGAAAGTTCATTTTAGATTGTTCTGTTCCCCATCCTGGCTCAGTCAGAATCCCTCCCTGCCTGGGATGACTCAGTGAGTACAGATGGGGCACACAAGCATGTGCTCTCAAAAGTACATCATGCCCCAAAGAATCAGGAAACTAAATCTTCAAAGTTATCACTTTTCTACCATCAACTAGAAAAGTTGATGCTTTTGTCACGTCCAGCCAGCCTTCCTACAAGAAGTATGGGATACATTACGTGAGTGCTCTGTGAAATACGATATTGGATCCTTTATAGATAATTCTGACCTTTCCAACATCTGTTAGCAAACTAAACATACTCTGGTAGGGGCTTATTAATTGTACAGTAAACATAAGGAATTTGGGAGCAAAAATAAGCTGCAGCCTATACATCTTGTTTTTTGTTTCATCTCCCCTGCAACTTTCAGGGAATAATGGGCAAGCTTTCAGGAAGTGCTGACAGCTATTAAAAGGCAAGATCCTTCTGAATGTGGCATGATGCATTGCACAAGAAGCATATGACAGGCATAAAAATCTTCAGTTTCAGTGTGAGTGGAAAGGTTCTGGGCCTTAAGTCATATCGTTAATTGGTGCACATCAACCAAAGTTCAATTACTTCAGCACATCTATATTAGTTAATGACAGCCTCTTATCAGCATTTAATGTTAATCTTATTAATTGACAAAGAGATTAAAAAAGAAAAACAAAACACCTTCCCCACACACCTCAGATTCTACTATGAGTCTAATATCATGTTTTTCAATGGTCTAGCATTTGTGTGGGAGCAATCACTTAAACCAGTTTCAGAGCACAATAGGTGAGATGCGGGGAGTTAACATTCAACTCAGCTTCATCTCTGCTTTGCCTTGTCTATGGAGAGATAACCCGGGGGTAGCTGCAAAAAATGGCTCAGCCCAGGGTTGTCTCAAGATTACATCACAATAAGAACCAAAACTAATGGAGCCTTAACAAGCAAAATGCCCTGAGTCCCATCCCACCACTATTCCCGTGACTTTGAGTGCTAGACAGCACAAAATTAACAATAGAAACAGGAGCCATCACATCACCAAAGGTAAATATTCCAAATAGGGTAATCCACTCAGTTATAATCCTGTCCCCCATGGAATCAGGAAATATAAACCATAAGGTCTGGGGGGGGAAAAAGAAGGAATCTTCCAATGATACAGCTGGCCTGTAAGAGATTTGTCCCCATCTTGTCCTGGACGCTGTACAGGGTAACTTCCCAGGGATTGAGTGACCTTACCTGAGAGAGAGTGTGAGTGATTAAGAAACATATGTATGGTATATGGCATGCTACTAAAGTCATGATTGGTGCACTCTTTTAAGGTATTAATATCTATCACACTTGTGGTTTGTGTTGTTACTTTACGGGATCACTTGTAGGTTGTAATAGTGTATTTCGCAGATTGTTTTGAAATTGCAATAGCGTACTCACCATTGTACCCACAGAACCTGCAATAGTGGCATATTGGACCTGTGAGTGAAGTCCAAATAAATAATTGTTAATTTGAACTTCTCAGGGAAGCCCCTTTTCCTTTTTGCCACGGCATTATATTTAAAAACTGTATAGTTCTGACTCAGACAAGTTTTACTATCCTACAGAAATCTATCACCCTTTTGCACAGTAGTTTTGTCTTTCACAGGATTAAAGGCAGAGATGCAGATTTGTTACTTCATGTGCAATTAATTAAATCAGTATTAGTATTTAAGGAATTTCTTTTGTAATAGACTGTATCAAATACCTAGAAACGGAGTGATTGAATGGCAATTAATTTCACGGTTGGTTTGAACCAAAAAATGAAGGAAAATATTATCTTAAAAGTCTGTTGTGTTTGTGCATGAGATATTATGCAGAAATAAAAGGGAAAGTTCAGCTCCGCTGCCAGGAGTCTATGTAAGAGAGAATAAAGTCTAAGAGCAAAGGGTGTCTTTGGAGAGGTGATGGAGCACAAAAAAATCACTGGCTCTCAATAAAGTCTCTGTCTCATATAGAAGATGACGAAACTCTATGAAGCACAAGCAAGACCTGAATTTGACTTGTTATTCCTAAACATTCTTTTATACGATAATGATGAAGAATCACTAAACATTTCACAAATGATCCTTGTGACCCAGCACACATCTCTGAAAGCTTTGTATCAAGCTCTCAAGAAAATCTCTTGGCTGTTTTTCCTCCTTTAAAGTGGTCCATAAGAATTTCCTGAAATATAGGTGGATAGATGGGCTTCCTCCATCTAATTAAAATGAAAGTCTTGGCTAGTCT
>VZRU01020282.1:89986-103512 GCA_013398155.1 Pedionomus torquatus | reverse complement strand
TGAGAGGGGAGACACGGACATAAGCGGCCCGCATAAAATGTATAAAAATCCCCCAATTAATGAGAGAATTTGTGCATCTGGCCTGGAGATGCACCCGATCCAGCGCTGTTTCGAAAATTTCTAATAAACCCTTTTGTACTTTGTTTTTAACCTTTGCTTCCATGACTTTGTCCATGACTTTTACATTTTACAAGTGAGCCATCGTTTCTCACAATCTTTCAGAAAATTAAAGCAGGCTTTGCACGTGCATTTTGTAGCTCCACATGCAGCCTCTTAACTACATAAATAGCAAAACAAGCATAGATTTTTCAGAAATGTTTGGAATCTTTATATAGCAGTGGACGTAAAACCCCTGCTTTCCACGCTGCACAAACACACTGGCATCTGCAGCTCTTTGGCAGGACAAGCCTGCCCAGCCAAACAATGTAGCTGAGTTTTTAACAAAGTTAGTTTTCCAGAGGAGATCAGAAAGTAGACTCTGTTGGTTTGTGGGCAATGTATTTTCACATGTGTAAAGAGTTTTTTAGGCTTTAGATAGCCTTTCATTACAATAATAGCCAATGCGAGTACTATCCCATCCCTCTCCCTGAGGCTGGAAGCAGCCCTGACTCCATGCTGACCTTAACTTCTTTGGTAGTAACATGAAAATTTCTGTAGAAGTCTCTTAGTGACCCACCGTGTCTCTAAACAGACACGGTGTTCCCCTTTCTGCAGGGGAACCCTTGCAGTAACAATTTTTATTATTAAAATTTATCATATGCTTTCTACTAGGAAAATCTGAATTTGCTATAGCGTGTTTCTATTACACGCATTTCTCTAAGGTGGGGTTCCTGACTCAGATCTCACCTTGGGCTGTTTCCTCTGCTGACTTGTTATAGACACTGGTTTACCAGGGCAAAGCACAATTCAGGCCCTGTGTTACTGACTTTCTGTGATGGAGGCTCTGACTTTTACTTAAGTGGTTTTGAAGATACACCCTGACCTCCACACAGCTTGCAAACACTCAGATGAAATAAATCAGAATGAGACAGCCTGAACGGAAAAACAGTTTGGCCTAAGACTACAGCTGTGATTCTTCTTTTCAAACAGAGAACATCAAAAACACCAGAGAAAAATCAATCTGCTCTTGTTATGCACTGAATTATTTGGCTCATCTAATGGACTACCAAGGTGAGTTTCTTAAAAAGGGATTCTGCGCACCGTTTGTTATTTTGAGATGACTCAAAGACTGAAAGGTTATCTATATATACACTAATTGAGTATCTGACAAACTACTGCTTGGAAGCTTTTTAGATTTAAATCAGTGATTGCGTATACAAAAATACCCCCATACAAAATAAGCACTCTTTTTGACCTAATGCCAGCAGTATAAAGAAGAAGGTACATAAAGAAACAATTTGTGTCTTTCCTTCTTTGTCCCCAGAAGATGCTTGACTTGATCTTCTCAGAACAAAATCTGTCTCTTTGCTGTTTAAATGTGCTACGTGATATATCACCATAGCCCCAGAAAGGGTGTTTACTTAGCAGTGGAGAACTCAATAAACCCTTGCTATAGTTTGTTTCTTTGCTGATGCTTGTGTTGCTATAAACTCCTTCATAGACTAACTTGGCTATATCTCTTACACACAATACAAATATATTTTGGCAGTGCTGTCATCCTTCTTGTATTCTTTATTGCTTGGCTAAGCCAACACAAGTTTCTCAAGCTAAATCAAAAAACAAACCAACAAAAAACCCCAGTCCAAATAAAGCTTTATCTTTCTGCTAAGGAACAGGCCCAGCCTTAGCAGTGGTCTGCCAGGCTGACAGCTGAGCTTGTGGTAGCCATGGGGCAGCCCAAGGGCTCCTGTCCTTCCTTGTCCAGGGGATTTCCAGCTCTGCTCCTTTCACCATGGGGAAAAATCTTTTGTCTTTTGTGGCTTGAAACAGACCCACACAGGCAGCCTGTTCAGGGTTTTCAAAGGAATCCTCCAAGTTCAATAATAATATGATAGCTTGTTGATATGTCTATCCACCTGGTATGACCTGATCAGAGACAACAGTGGAGCTCAACCAGGACAGTCCAGCTGAGGCACTCAGTTCGTTACTACTGCCTTTTCATTTTTTTGCTTTATTCAGAGCCTGATGCTATAAGCCCAAAGGTTCCTGTTCCTGTATTCCAGAATGAAGCCTCAGAGCAGGACATGCTAACAAAATGTGCCACAAGCATTTCATGGCAAGGTCTCATTAGATGGAAACTGAGGCTATTCTTCACTTTCAGAAGCAAAGTTGATAATGCCATGTCTGAGCATGTCACACCATATGGCTAAAAAAACTGTGGTGAAGGTGCTCAAATCAGAATTTCTCAGTGAATATGACCAATGATGAAGACTAATTTAATTTGGGGTGATTAGCTTTAAAGAAGACTCAAAAGGATGCACATTCAAATATGACAGAGTCCAGCACTGAAAAAAGGTTGTTGGTTTTTTTCCTCTTCCATGTCTATAGTGAATAGGACAGGAGATAAGTTTAACCTGCACAAGGTAAGACACAAATGAGTTAGAAGGAAAGACATCTAACTGTTCCTCTAATGAGGCACTGGAAATGTAAAATTGCAAAAATAATTGCATAAAATTGCAAAATCTCAGTCACTGAAGCACTTTAAAGACCAGGCTAAGAAAACATCGTCCAGGATGGAGGAATATTCTGTTCTTCCTACTTCAGGAAGAATTTACTGATGGGACAGAACACTACAGGGGGGTTCCTTACTGGCCTTTTAGTGCCCTAGCAGTGATTTCTGGGCTCTCTCCCAGTCCCATGAGGCCCCTACCCTCCCACTTCTTAAGTAGCTTTGCATGCGCTTTTATTTGCTTTAGAATCTGTTTCCAGATTCCACCCTGCTTTTTGGAGCTTTCCCCCAGAAATATTCCTATCCCTCCAGGCAACACCACAAAGGTTAGGGCCCAGAGCTTAGATTTAGCTGCAATGTTACACAGCTCTTCACAAAATGCACGACTAGGACCCACCACAGGGCTGTAGTCCTACACCAGGAGTAGGTTGTGGGCTGGAGATTCAGTACCAAGTGTACCAGTTCCCAACATAAGTTGGGAAGAGTTGCCTGCAGAGTTGCCTCTGCAGGATGAAACAAGCTAGGTTTTGTCCTTATTGCAATAGTCGATGTGCTGCAAACAAACCACTGCATCGCTTCAAGGGCACCAAACTCTGCTGGGGGTCAGGATCAGCCCCTCGCCAGTGGTGAAGGTGCTGCTGCAAAGCTGTGTATCCCCTGCATTGCTCAGGACACACGCCCCAAAATGAGCTCAAATAAATGCCCCAAAGTAGCAGTAGTCCTGGGACAGAGCCCTTGCTAAGCTCCCACTGTGACAGCAGGTTAGCAGAAGAACTGCTGCACACTCCAGTGTTAGGCTGTGCCCTTCAGAGGGCTAGATATGATATGAGGAATCAGAATAAAGAAAATTACATCATTAATTTTCTGTAGCAATCACAAAATAAAAATTTTGGTCTGTTTTGTAGTGGCAAGTCTGCAGTAGTAAATAACTAAGTTACCCAACTGCTCTGCTGAGTTACACTGAAAGACTTCCATTTGGGCTATCAAGCAGAAGACACACAACTCTGAAAGACACCCTTTTCGGTCAAAGGACCAGAAAATGGAGTAAATTCTCATTTTTGTTTCTTGTTTTCTACTTTATTTTCAATCTAACCACTTGAGGATTTCATTTCTCTTTCTGACTAATGCATAAAGCAGCAAAGAACAATATATGAAAAAGAAATTATATCTCTGGAAGATGACAGTTGGTTTAAACCTCACCCTCCTGGGAAAAAGTGGAACTGAAGAAGGCAAGGAAAATAAATGAGTTAATTGCTGATAATACTTCTTTTAGCATTCAACATCTCCACCCCCCTACACACACCCCCACACCCCCACACCTGACTGGGGGCTCCCATCCATAAACCTCCTTATTTAATAATATTGCTTATCTAGAACAGCAGAACATTTTTTGAGATACTCTGATATGTCTGCAAGTTTTCACTGTAAAACTGCTGAAAACTCTAATATCTACTTTGTCTATGCAGAAATAACATTTGTTTGTTAAGATGTAGATTCAGAAAACATTAAGTAAACTGTGATTGTTTTCTTAGTACTTCATGATGAAAAACAACCCTGTTCTGCAGCATGTCTCTTATGAAAAAAATATTTCAACCAAAATTTTCTTACACAAGCTCAAGGTTTTTCCCATTTCCCTTTGTGGGGGGAAAAACCACTGTAATTGATATATAATTCTGATGGGGCCAATAATATGCTTCTTAATATAGAAAAGAGGAAATACAGTTTTCTCCCTGAAGACTTTGCAAAATGAGGAAATTAATAGACACAGCATGCTTCATAAGCCACATGGCCTTTCTTTCCACCCAGGAAAAAATTAATTGGAAACTGTTTTCTGATAGGGTGTGTGATTTCCTATAGAAAACGGAAAGTTAGTTGAACTGAACCTGGACTCCACTTGAGCCCTGTGGCAGCAGAAATCTGAATTCCTCTAATAGACAGAACAAGGAAAACAGGAGCCAGAAGAGATGTACAATCCTTGCTGGAAAAAATACCCTTAATTGAAGTAGCAGAATTTGGGAAGGGAGATAAGGATAGAAGAGCCTGAAAAGGGGTCAAAAGGATAAACTTAAATTTTGGGCTGCTAAAGAACAGCTGTCTGCATATGCCAACCTGGCTGTCTGGGGAGCACTACTAATGATGATGCAGAGATAGAGCTGGATGCATCTCAGCAGCAACAGTGGTGGTAGGTTTGGCTTGGCAAAAGGGGCTGGAGCCTCCAGCAGACTGGGGAAAGGAAAGGAGGGGAATTTGAATCCCTGCTCCTCTCCTGCCCCAGCAGCAGCTCAGTGTGATGGTCCTGCTAAAGACAGATGGTTGCCTCCATCTGCCTTCGCACGGGAAGAGGAATAGGACGGCAAGCCACACACATTCCAAAACATAAAAATCTGAAAAGATGTCTCTTTCTTAGAGCTATCAAAGTCAACTGCCACTTGGGCTAAACTGGCATTCAGAGCCAGTGAGCCCGTGGACTGAAAAGAAGCTAGGCACTGGTCCCTTTCCTCTCCAACAGCACCAGACTGCACATAGCATCCACTCCGTAACCCCGGTGCCAGCAGCTGCTCTTGCTTTTTCCTTCCTGGGAACTCATACTCTGAAGGCAAACAACTAGAAAAGGATGAAGTTTTTCCTAAAGGCATCCACATGGGGGTGGATGGGGGATATTTGCTCACTTCAGAGAGCTACTGTCAGACACCTCAGTGATGTATTCAGCTCCAGCACTATGATGAGAGAGTCACAGAATGAAATGGAAGCATTACACATGCTCAGCACAGAGAAGAATGCAAATTTTAAACACATGCCATTGGTTTTTCTTTTACTCCCTTTGGATATTTAGCAGAAAACTGCTAAAATCTCACCCTAAGTTTCTGGAAGTTAACAAGACTATGTAAGATGTTTGAATTCTCTCTGGCAGCAAATATATAATTAAAGATACTGAGCAGGGCTGATTTCTACTGTATCATGTCATAGTGCATCATGTCCTCAGTGCATCATCACAAAAGTGAACCAGACAGCTTCTAATTCAAAAAGTAATCTTTAAAACCTGCACTGTTCTTCTGGACAATCACTCAGCCTCTCAAGCTGTCAAAAGCAGTCTAGCAGCAGATAAACTTAGAGAGAGAAGAGTAAACAACCCAGAGGTTTGTGTCTTGGGTCAGGAAACTGAGAATTCACCAATTACAACAAAACTGATAAAACCATGAGAAGCTTGTAAAAAACCCACACCAATTGGCATAATCTTCTACCTACACACGGGTAGTGTTTTCTTCTACTCTTCTTCTGATTTCTTTTCACTGAAAATGAAAATGTTATAGCATGCAATACTTGAAGGGTAAAATAATGAATTTTGACTAAACAACTGATGTACACAAAATTATTTCCCTTTCTGTTTGTACTGTTTTTCACTCCTACTCACCATGAATTCCATTAAACAGAAAACATCATAAAGCACTTTGTTAGTTCTCTTTCACTGAAAGTTCAGAAAACAAAAAGATAATGTCTGTGACTGTAGTAAAAGACCTAAATAATACTTTTTAGACATGAAACCCCTACTATTATTGAAGCAATGGTACATCTGTTCCCTGCAACCAATGTTGGTTGCAATGGTACAGCAATCAGCTTGGTATTGTTACTATAGTGTAAAACTGGTTAGAGGACATGCAGGCTACAAATATAGAAAGAAATTAGTTGATGTATATTGGGTAAAACATTATCTATCCACCACAAATCCAAGATTTTCCATGGGTTGTTTGTTTGGTTTTTTTTTTTTTTTTTTTTTTTTTTTTTTTTTTTTTTTTTTTTAAAAAAAAAGCCGTTTATGCAGTCTCTTGTTCATCTTTGCCTGCATCAGGGAGGGGTTGCTCATGGGTGCAGCATTAATCACCAGTATTCATTGATACTTAGGTAAGAATGAGAGTCCTATGTATTCCCAGCCTGTTTCTGGCTGCTTCCTGCTGGGAGCAGCTTGCCACAAAGGGCTCGGGTGATTATTTCAGATTTTGGAGGAATGACAACAATCCTTGCGTGACTGGACCCATGGCATCTATAGAGCAAGTTCTTGGGTATACCAAATGCTTCTCCAGTCACTCCTTCCTCCCAATAGGTGCTGAGTCTTTCTGGCAGCTGAATCACAGGGGTGTAACTTTTTAGAAAGCCCTAAGCATACAAACAGAGGCATGAAAAGAAAGAGACCGCTCTGCGGGTTCACAGGTCCTCAACAAAGAAGTCAGACATGTATCTGAATGTTGGATTTCACCTTTGTACCTCCCACCCTCAACTGCTCTACAAGGCTACAACCATCATGCTTTGGGTCACTCCTTCAATGTATCGTCACACTCGCTTCAGAGCTTTGCATATATTTGAAGGCAGGATGGGTAAGAGCCAGCAATCACTCTGCCCAGTGATTGCTCATCTCACAAATAAACAGCCATTTTGATTTTTTTTTTTCTTAGTACAGCCGCTTATGAATCATCTATTTAAAACCCTCACCATCTCTCTAGTCAGAGAGATACACTTTAAAGCCACTGTACTTTGCAAACAAAGGGCTTGTTGGAAAACTCAGGAGTGGCACTCAAAGTGAAGTGCATACCTTCATCTGTCTCTAGCTTCAGAATGGTGCCAGAAAATGCCTCTTCAAGGACATGGTCCTAATTAGCCTTTTAAATGATCTGCTGCTTGTCAATGACTCATGCCCCATGTCAATGCTCCTGCAGACCAAGCCATTGGAAATTTTCTTGTTGGTACCTTTGTCATTGAGCCTCCAGTATCGGCTGCATCTAAATGCCAACAGTGATAAACAGGGGAGCAATTTTGGGGCGGCTGTCAGTTGGATCAAGCTTCTGAAATTAGTTGGAATCAGCAAAAATCTTTCTTAGCAGAAAGACCGCAGTTTTCTTTCTTTTTTGAGATCCCCAGACAGATGAAAAGACAAAGACTGTTTTATTAAAAAAAAAACAGTAAAGAAAAAAAAGGCAGCCTTCCCTACAAGATCAGAGATGTGAACAAATTCAGACTATTAGAATAAAAGTATTTCTCTAATTGTATTTATCATGGTGCCTGTCACGTTGTGACAACACAACTCAAATCACTGCTCCAGTTGAGAAAAATAATTACTTGTTTCCTTGATTAGATTGCTCTATGAATACTTGCTAATCATAAATCTTCTGGAACACAAAAAAATGCCCAATATGTTAAAACAGAAACTACTTGTGTCATAACAAACCATCCAGCTGGAGGCTACAAACACAAACACAGAGCATCATCTGCTGCCTGTCTCTGTAAAGTTAATAAGGTGCACAGAAAGGCTCATGCAGCAAATTATCATCCAAAAAGGCTGCTAGCAACTTTTCAGCACAAAATGGAGCAGATTGTTAGGCAAATATATCCTAGGTCAGTTTATGGATGTTGGCAGCTGGTGAGGGACCAGTTGCCTCTTGAATTAAAGCAAGAAGCATCCGCACCGGTTTCATGCAAGACAACAACTGTGATCCTTGGTCTTTTGGGGGTGGCAGTGAAAAAAAGCCGGAGTCAGGATCCTGCAGATTTAATATACGGTACAGGCTGCAGTGTAGGAACAGGGAAGTGATGCCGAGATCTCTGGCAAATGGAGGCCCTGTTTTGGAAGAGCCGTACTGTCCTCTCTGCCCTCACCACTAGCAACCCTTGCAGTGCAGCAGACACGCTGAACTTTAAGGTGCCATCACATTAAGTAATGCTCCTAATGCTATGGGCATTGCTTTCCAAAGCATGTAAAATGTCACTCAGCATTCTTTGCAGGACTACTCACTATGTTCCTGTGCTAACTCCGCCTAAATGTCAAGTATTTTTCATGGAACAAACATTTGGTCTCAGGTTAGTGCTTTTAACAGTCTGACTTATTGAAGCACATGAAATAATTGCACCCTGAACCACCTTAGAATCCATCAGAGTCTAGTACCTGACAAAAGGAGACCAGTTATAATTTACTCTGAATTCACTCCATCAGCATTTAGATAAGAGCTCCTAAACAATCAAGACATTCTCTATCTCTGGTCATGAAGAATTACTCTGGGTTTACTGCCAGATCCCCTAAACACACTATTATTTTGTGACCCCCTAATACAAATATAGAAAGTGGTCATTACTATGCAATCATCTGTGTGATTTAAAGGACATGTATTAGCAACAGAGAGATCCCCAATGCCAGCTGGAAGGAAGGACACCAAGTACTCCATGATGAGAGGCATTTTGGGATTCATTTCTGTTTTCTCCATGATGCTACAAATTTCCCCTGATGCTTGACAGGTTGAGTCAAGGAGTTTGGGGAAAGACCTGCCAGGAAAGTATGAATTCTCATTCCTGTGGAGAGAAAATGGAATTGAGGGAGGCAAAGGGGAAAAGCAGCCTTCAAATCTTCTGTTTGTTCTCAGGCACATGGTACAGTTTTTTCCCTTTTGTACTCCTTTTCCCTGGCTACCACTGGTTACAGATCCCTGGTGAAGGTTCTGGCCCAACAGCACCAGTGCTTGCAGATGCTGGTGCTGCTTCTGACTGTCACTGTTGTACCCCTGGTGTCCTTGGGAGCAGAGGAAGGGAACAGTTCATGTCACTTGTTATCTGTGTTTCCCTTATCTTTTAGCTCCTGCTTCACATCTGAACAGACTGTGCCCAAGTTACATGTTCCCAGTTGTCTTGAGGTGTCTGGATCAATTTATCCCTTTGTCATCACTTATTTTTAGCATATTCCCCTCCACCTCATTCAATGTGCTTTTTGCTGTAAGACCACACTATTTCTATTTTGACCCTATCGTTCACTTTCTGAAACTCAAGCTCCTTATAGCTCAGGGCTGGGCTTGCTGGTTTTTGCTTGCAACCTTCCACATATATTTCTGCTGCATTTCCTTTGATTGCTATAGCCACTTCCACCGCAATGCTGTCACTTCACAACTTTCCAAGCCTGACTCACAAACCATAACCCCCCCCTTTTTTTTTTTTTATTTTTACTCTCAGCATTGTTATTGGTTTTGCACAAACAAGCCATTTTATGTAAAAAAATTACTTCTTGCTGACAAATAATCTATATAAAAGTATGGCTACTGTTTTCAAAAAATATTTATTAGCACAATTTATTAGCACTGGTAGTGTTCTACTGTAAAGCTCAAGTCACTATGAATCAGCTGGTGATACACAGTTGTCCTTCCAGTGTGTCATGTAATTTAAAGCTTTCATCAAAAGTTCCAAAACTAACAGGGATCAGATTGAACTGAACTGCTCAATTTCATCAGAATGTGAAAACTTTAGACCAATTTTCCATAAGGTGCATACAAAAATACCAAACAGATACTACTGGGAGTTTCATTGGCATTCTCTCTGACCCAGCTTGCATATTCCTGGAACTATCAAGAGGTTTTTCAAAGCCAAAAAAACCTGCAGTAAGTTTTCCCATAGTTTTGTATCTGGATGATCTTATAACAACAATTAAAGATAAGTGTTCTTCCATTATGTGAAAGTCTTGCAGTTCTGAGGGTGAATCTCAGATTTCTGAGTGATAAAAATGAAGGGCCAGCCTCACAGGGCACTGTTTTTCAGTATATATGTTTTAAAAAAAAAAAGAAAAAAAAAAAAAAAAGCATATATCCAAGAAACTCAGAAACTACTTCTCCATTGCTTCCTGATCTTAAAGTATGACCTGTAGGTTTAAAGCATTGAGTCCTTAAGCAATGAAGTCTGATTTTCATATAAAATTGACAATTCATACTCTTCTTCCCTTGAATGGCTTCTTTTAGTTCAGTATCCAGCTCTTCAAGCAGAATTATGCCAGAGTGGAGGCTATGTGTTCACCAAAAGAAGTGCACTTTGGAATAAGTGGGTTTTATGTTGCTTTCTATGGTCATTTAATGTTGGTATTCGCTGTGGACATCTTCTGGTTTAATAAAGTGTATTTATCTCATCCCTGCGAGTGGATGGTGCAAGGCTGAAGCATCACAATTATTCTAAATGGCATCTTGAGGCATGGTTATGTGATAAATGATTTAGTCCCAAACAGGATTCCAATTAAAATTTACAATTTATTAAACTAATAAAGGCAAGCAAACAGCACTGGGTGCACCGCGAGTCTCTGCTCAACCCAGACGCACGCTGCACAATTCCCGTTTCCAGTTAATATTCATTCCACTGATACATATTTACAAGAAGAGGTTGGTCTATGCTAATGAGTTCTGGAATCTTCTTTGGCACATGCCCTCCTCACCCACTGGGGTCTTCTTGACTCCCACCTGGTGGTCGGTGGACGGAATCAGCAGTGCTCCTTGGCTCACCCCCAGGATGACTCCAGACCCCAGGCATGCACCCCACAGACCTCCCCTGCCCAGCACCTTGCCAACAAAACCAGTGGAATATTTGTCGGGGTTCTTGTGAGAAGCAGGAACCATACACACACTGTCCTGCTTCTTCTAAGCCCTCGGTTACACAGGAACAAACAGAATGATACACACATAGAGCGGGTCAACATTTTACCCTGCAGCCCTTGCATTGTTCCATATTGACACAAATCAGGGGAACTGATTCACTTGGGGTGTACAGGCATAGTAATTACCACAAATATATGGCCCAAGGATCTACAAGGCATCGTTGATCAGACACACCCTTTTCTGGCTAGTGTTGTTCACAGTGACAGTCAGATTTAAGCATATATAAGTCAGGAAGACTTCCTTTTTTTTTTTTTTTTTTTGCATAGTCCCACAATTTCCCCTTGAGTATCTCATAATGTTTCTATTCATTTTCCTTTCCTCTTATCACTTATAAAGTCCTGGTTGAACCTCTTTGAGGCTATACCTATATTTTTAGTGGCCCATTATCCAGTGGCTGAAGAGTTTTAGTGCTGGATACTGTGTACTTCATCACTAGCCTGCCTAGTTTATGTCATTGTGCTTATTTATCACTTTTCTTGTTCCATATTATTCCCTTTGAATTTATCTCATTCCTGCATGAGAGAACCTAAGTGAAGAGGGTACACTCACACCTTTCTGCACACCCTTGCGAAAGTAGCAGGGAATAAAAGCAGCTCTTCAAAGGTCAGAGAGATTTGCAGTGCTAAACATGCATCCCAAAAAGATCTCTTCTCCTTTTCAGGCCTTATCAACTGTACAACAAGCACTGGCTATTACCACCTAGCTATTACCTATGTGAGAAACGACGGCTCACTTGTAAAATGTAAAAGAAGACAAAGTCATGGAAGCAAAGGTTAAAAACAAAGTACAAAAGGGTTTATTAGAAATTTTTGAAACAGTGCTGTATCGGGTTCATCTCCAGGGTAGATGCATTTTTGTCATTATTTTGGGGGTTTTTATACATTTTATCCCGGCCGCTTTATGGCCCTGTCTCTCCTTTCATTGGTTGAGAAGTCAGAGCTCACATATTTCCCGACCGCTTAACCTGTTTCAATTTGCATCTCTTTACCTCTCATGCCCTGGGTTAGTTGTTTCACCCCCTTTGTCTTCCTTGCCCAGACAACGTGTGCTAATCATTCACAATATTCAATAGTACAAAGATATTGGAGATTTTATGAAGAAGGGCCTGTCATGAGTTTTTGCTATCTCAAGGTGCCTCTCAGGATGTATATCTTGACCAGGAAAAGGTATTGATAATTTTATCAGAGAAGGCCAGCCCTGAGAGTCTGCTCTCTCAAGGCACCTCTCAGGATGTGTATCCTGACCAAAGGATACAAAAGTAGCTGAAGCAAAACTTTAAGTCCGTTTCTCACACATAGCTAGCAAACAGCACTGGAAGCTACTGGATTTTGTCTGCTTTTTATCAAAGTTTAGGCTGTCACCGTGTTGCCATCAAGGCTTTAGGCAAAAGTTACTTGAGCTTATTTTTCTGTTCCCTTGCCTTCCCCCGGAGAGACTGCTTCTTGTTGCTTTCTGCTAAAAGAAAATATGCCTGCATTTCAGCCTTCCTCTTTTTGGTAACACCTCTCTTATATCACAAGTATCTCTCTACTGACACCTCTATTTGGCATCAGAGAACTATCGCTATTCTTCAGGTAATATTCTAGTGCTTAGATGCATCTGGTGTAATGAGGGTGAGGATTTGTTTTGGAGCTGTTCTCTAAGCCTGTTCACACCCTCACAGTCTGGCAAAGGAGGAAACAAAACCAAAAGTTACAGTGAAGATTGGGAACTTGGCTTCCAGGGCACATGTGTAGCCCTCCTCAGGTAGCTCTTCCACAAAAGAAACTGTTGCTTTTACTTCCCAAGCACAAACCAATCTCTAATCACAAATTATATTGTTTGAAAACAAGTAACAACTCTGCCAACAATAAACAGCCTTTAGCCCTGTAAAATAGAGACTGCAGGCCAATAAACATTCTTTGTTTTCTCCTATAGATGTCAGTGGGGACCTCATATTGTTATAAGTAAATCAAGACACTTTAGGTCTTAGTCAAATCAATCAATGATTTGTTTAAGGTAGGAAAGCAAAAGCAGCACTGGGCTGCACTGGGGAGACGCACTGGGGAGACGCAGCTCCACCAAAGGCTCGCAAATTTGAGCAAGTTAACCAGTCCCTTTTATTCGCTTGATAGCAGGTTTTAGTCTTCCCTTAGTTTCTTCCACAATCACGGCCCCTCTCTCTTCGTTTCCTGCTTCTATTGATTTAGGCAAAGGGTGCTTCAGCAACATTTTTAGTTATGNCCCCGACTATTGAGTCCTGATTTCATCTTTCAAGGCAGCGCACTTTTTTCTGCAATGTTTGATTAGCAAATTAACACCTAGTTACCTATTACAATATGATTTCTTTCAGAAGTATCTCCACCTTCCTTTTTCAGCTAAAGAAAAATGACACTTATTGCATCAGACATACTAACTTTGTATAGTAAAGTTACACCAATATCAGTGGTGTTTATTTTTAGGGGAAAAAGTAAATGGCTTTGCTTATATATTCT
>VZRU01020282.1:40133-89952 GCA_013398155.1 Pedionomus torquatus | reverse complement strand
TTTTTTTTTTTTTTTTTTTTTTTTTTTTTTTTTTTCCAGAAGAAAGTTTTTTACTATAGGATTGTATAAGATTTGGCAAAGACACAGCTTGTTCCTGTTGGACTCATATAATTTGAATCCCCACAGCTGTCAATGAACAAACATCAGAGAGGTTTCATTTTTCCTCCCACATTTGTTGGCTGAAAAGGTTCAATCCATTGCAGTTAGAAAAGCCACTGCAAGCAAACTCCTATGAAGCAGAAGAATGTTACCATGACTCTTCATTAACAATATGTAAGTTTCTCAGAAATGTCTTTTGTCACTGATATTTTCACACCTATATTGATGTATTCCAAGTGCACATTCCATTATCAACCAAGCTTTTATTAGTTTCCTTAACTTCCAATTGGTATCATCTAAACATCCAGAAAATTGCATCTTTGATCTTCTCTTGTGATTATATATCCTGTTATTGTTTTTTAAAATTAATTTACTTCTAATGTAGCTATTTCATTAGAAATGTCATTCCATCAAACATAACCCCTGGTTAATTATGTTTGCTGAGTGTTTCTCAGCCTCACTGTTGTGCTATTTTTCCCCTTAACAACGACTCCATAGGATTGTAAGGCAGTGATGAATCTCCTCAAAGTTCTCATTGTGAATGTGCATTTTGTATATACTTTTCTAGGCCTATTTAGGACAAAATTCAGAATACTCTTGAGAAGTCACAGGAATGGACTGAAAAAATAATGGTACAGTAAAGATCTTCCGTTTAGTTTGCATTTAGGTGGTTGTCAGTTCTGCAGAAAAGGACTGATAATAATAACATGCAGTCTGCAATATCATCCAGTTTGTAAGAAAGATAAACATCAGATGGGGACATGATGTATTGGTGTTGAATGTTCAGAACAGTGAGGGGGAACCTATAACAATTTCCATATGTGAAAAAGATTTATGTACAGAAAAGAAATAATGCCATGTCTGAGCTCTCTCTAGGGAAGATACCCATAACATGGATAGGACATTAAAGCATTCACATGAAACTCACTGCCTGGAAAGAATAAAAAGAGGAACAAGAAAGAAACAAGAAAGAAGAAAAAGGAAGAAAAAGAAGGAAAGAAAAATAAATAAAAAGGAAGAAACAAAAAGAAAGAATAAAAAGAAGAAAGAAAAAAGAAAAAGGAAAGAAAAAAGAAAGAAAAAAGAAGAAAAAGAAAGAAAAAGAAAAAAATGAAAAAAGAAAAAGGAAAAAGGAAAAGAAGAAAGAAAGAAAAAAGAAATAATCTTCTTCCTGGCAATGAATATAGCAGATAAGAATGATGAACTGCTGGGGGAAAACATGTACAAGAATTCCTTCAGGGAATTATTTCATCTTCAAGACACTTTCAAACACATGCAGCAATGAAAGAAAAGCAATAACGGTAATGAAAAGCTGTAAGTAATTTGACATTAACATGTAGTACAGAAAATATTCACAGGATCTACAGATCTGGATCCACAGATTTGGATCTGGTGGCCTGGTGAAGCCACTGCTGAAACAGTTCTCTGTTCTCTCCTGCAAGGCATTTTTGTGTATTTGATTCAAATGCTTTTGTATTTATAAAAGAGAAACAGATTTGCTTCTCTCAGTGTCCCGAGCTCCCTCTTGCCCAATAATAAAATTTGTAAGAGTGCACCTACTGTTTTCTGAAAGCTCCCAGCTCATACTCCTTTCCTATGTTTCCACCTCCCTCCTCCACAGAGTGAGATTTTCCACTCCTTTTCAGCCCGAATCATCTTTCCTTCTGCCAGTCTTCATCTTCATCTCCTTTTGAATTAACTTTTCTACTTACAGTGATAGGAGCACTGTAGGATCCCTGGGCAGTTTCACCATATTCCATACTTTTTTTACCACCTTCCCTTGCAAACAGGGTGAGAAAGGACAAGGGCTATTATCATTTTCTATAACATCTCTCCAGATACAGTTTAGCTCGGCTCAGGTCTGACATTTGTCATCATTTGCTGAGTCTTTCAGCTATTCACTAATACATCTGAGAAAGCTCTTGTGTCAGACAATGTGAATATTTCATGAGCTACTGCATAAAATAATTCACTCAAATTCAGTTATTAGGAACACAGGTACAGACACTTCCCATCAAAATTGTTTGACACTTTATATAAAAGGATCTTGCTTTTACCTGGCTTACAACTTTGCCTGAAGCTTAAACTTTTTGAGGTTACTGCTTGTTAATTTGTCTTTCCTTCTGAGTTTACTTAAATTTCTTTTGTTTGTAAGTTTACTTCCCACACCGGCAAAATCTGTTGACAGTGATAATTAAGGTTGTGGTTCATTAAGAAGCCAGAATAACCAAGATGTAATTCACTTGGTATTGCACATATTCCATAATGCCATTTCATAATTAATTGTTTTTGCTATCATTAATCATCTTCATACAAAATCGATGAGATCCTAGAGTGACCAGGCTAGAACAACAGAATCATTAACTGAATGCCAGTTTTAAGACCTGAGGCACAGATACGTGCATCAGATTGACAAACATAACTGGCTACTGGTATCTTAAGTCTCTAAAGTGCTGCAAGCAACAAATATCCTTAGCTATCCAAATTGAGAGAAAAATGCCAAGGGAATATCTGCTATCAGGAACAATTTAGAAATAAACATGCTGGTTTATGTCTTGCCATTGAGGTGCAGAAACCCAAGACTTCTGTTTCAAAATTTTGTGAGTTGATATTAAAAATTCCATTCCTCATCATACACTAGAGGATACACAACCAGAGACACCAGAAGAATAACTATTTCAATCTCTGCCTTGCCTAACAAATTGCCTGGGTTGTAGCTGAGCACTCTGCACCTCCAATTTGATTAAGTGTCACAAGCCAGGTACCCAAGAGCCATTCATAATTGCATTACAATTCGTTACAGCTTTAATTCTACATGCAGTGGAAAAGCTAACTTGGACAGATACCTTCTCAGTAATAACCTGTTCTTCATCAATAGACCTTGAACTGCTCAAGGACTCCCTGGGCTTTCCAATCACCTATCTCAACATGAAGTTGAGGCTTTCCAACAAGAGAGGGCCTGTATACTTCAAGGTTCTTCATTTTCTTTAAGGAAAAAAAAAAAAAAAAAAAGGAAAAAAAAAGAAAAAAAAAAAGAGATTTAAAGCATTCAGCAAAAAACATTGACTTCAAACAACTAAAATTTTTTGCTCACAGCTAAAATTTCAACTATACTTTAAGTGAATCCAACTAGAGTACTATAGTGGAAAATAATTAGGAACTTGAACAACAATGATCTTATAAGCCAAAGTGTACTAAGTACATTCTGTAAAAAATTACCAGTTTCTGGTTTTCCTTTCAGCACTTTCCTTTTTCCATTAAGGTATTCACTATATTACTATATTTGAGTTTTCTGTCTGGGATACATAAAAGACCAGTAAAAATGACCAGAAGATGACAAACCAGTCCCTGGCTATTCTTTCTCTTCTGACAAAGTGTTGCTGGTATGTTTGTCAGCAACCTTTCTGAAAAAATGTGTCTCTCAAAAACAGTATCAAAAACTGACAATGATACATTCTTTCTTCTTAGTACTTTCTCTGTTCACTTGGCATCTCTTCCTGCCAAACAGACAGATACGGTTCATCTGTCTCTCTCTATTACAGGAGCCAGAATCAGAGCACTGAAGACAAAAGTTTCTTGTGAGGTGCAGATAAAGAAGTAGTTAAAGCCCCTTGCATCAGCCTTCTTGAAGTGTACATGGCAAAGCAGCATGGGAAGCCCTTACATTCAAACCCATTTCCATTCAGATATGAATGCCTTAGCACACTGTGCCTCCCTCTGGTCCCTATGGCAATACTGTGGCTTTGCAATCAGCCATTCTGCCAGTTGGGTAGTGTTCAGCAAACTGCTGCCAATACTTAGAAATCTAAGTGTAGGGCAAGACCAAAAAAGCTATTTCCAAGGTGGTGAACTTGAACATTGAACTCCTAGTAATTGCAACAGAAGCCAGCTGGAGCTATAAGGTACTCAAAACTTTGGAAAATCTGTGTTGCTAATTACCAGTCCAGAAGCCTAACAGGAGATGTCTGTCCACTGCTGAACATCCAGGCTTCTGCTTTCTTATGCATTTCCATACCACCAATCTCTGCCTGTGCTCGCACTCACAGCACACAGTTACTAAGCCCATTCCTGGTATCCAAAATTACTTATGCATTTAATTCTGTGTGACTTTGAGGTTATTTCTTCCCTGCCTTTTGTTTCACCGATTATTTCATGCGGGCAAGAGTTATGGGAAGCATCTGCTTTCACTCCTCCCTATTTCCCTTCGTCAAGGTGCTCTCTCTCTCTTTCCACCATTTGCTTCATGTTTATTATGGCAATATTAACGGTCACAAGCATTCTGTTTTACATAAATAGGCAGGGCTAAGTCTACTTACTTGTGACTAGCTGTTTCTCATGGACAGTTTCTCAAGGTGGGAACGTTAGGTCAGTGCTGTTGTAATAAAAACTACAAACATTAATGGTTTCCAAAGCTCGGTATTTTAAATTACCTTAGGCATAGCCTATTTTTAATACTTCAACAAATCAGTAGGAAGCCTTGAAGCCATTTGTTCTTTAGAGAGAGCATGGTGAAGAGTGAATTACTAACACTCAAAAGTCACCCATTGCATGGACATACACACACAGTAAGATGCAATATTTGGGCAAATATGTAATGATTGACTCAGAGAAGCAAAGCTCATGTGTAGCTGCCCAAAAGTATGCCTAAGTGAGACAGTGCTCATCATGCCTTCCCAGAGGAGACCTGCAGGTTTAAAATAACAGGTTTCCACTGTTAGATATGCGACTGCTTTAAGCCTTGCACCTGGCAGTGCAGTTCATTAGCACGTGTCATTGCTCTCACCCTCCCCCAGGTTTGCAACGCTCACTGATGCACAAAAGTCAACACTGTGTGGTAGACAGTCTTACATACAGCCTAACACACCTCCTGCTTGGTATTCATCTCCAAGGTATGTAACAAAGCTTTCCCCTAGTGGTGGCACCAGCAAACAAAACTATTCCTTAATGTGGGATTTCTGGGTTTGTGCTGGATAGGCACAGCCTTATTCATGTTTTACAATGACTTCACTGATGCTGTCTGGCCAGATTGCGTTCTTTGGTATAATGATTCTGCACATGAGCCCCACTGTTGGTACAGCAAAGCAGAGCAGCTTGGAGAGGCAGTTCTCCAGCTGAGTTGCTGGCTGGCACCAGCAAAGGGCCTGGCTCTTCACTTAGCAAATGACACTTTGTATTAGTTGATTGTCAGAGATCATAATATTTTTTTCCCTGACAACACTGCTCCTATTACAGTTTGTGTGGCCTCTGCAGAGAGGTCTGTCCTTGTTTGCATGAAGCATTTGTAAGCAGGGTCACATCTAGTTCTGCTTTCAGCTGAATGCTGTTTTTGAATCATACATTCATGTTACCACAGCAGCAGCTCAAGCCACTCGGGCATCTCTCAAATGCTGTCCACTACATGAAGTGTGGTAGCAAGGTCATTTGTTTCTTCAAGTAATGACAAGCAAACAAAATCCTTAGGACTAAGCCTTCCACATAGTTTTTTGGAGGTATGTTTGTTTGTTTTTAAATTCTTTACCAGGGTCCATAATTGAGTGCCTCAGAGGGAAGACACCTTCCTCCCCTACCTTGCTTCTCAGGTGTTACCTTTGTTTTGTGAGTTTGTCTGCAGCTCCTGCCAGGACAGCAGGCACGCACAGCCTGTGCTCCACTGCTACAGGGAAAAGGCATTATCTCCATTGATAAATTTTCACTTTCCCATTAGTTTCTACACCTCTTCTGAGGTGACTACCTAATTTGAGTCTTTATGTTGATGAGAAAACACAGCCCAGAAAACACTGCAGCTGTCTTGAATCACAGTACTAAGAAGTAAACTAGAAAGTCGCTGTTGCACCAAGAGTGTCATCTTTAAATCAGCTCTAGGAGAGGGTGACAGAAGGGGGGGCAGTAAGAGTATTGGTAATTTGATTCTCCCTCTCATCAGAATTGCAATACCAACAAATGAGCTAGGAAGTCTGGCTTCTTTTTAGTTTCCTTGAATTTAGCCATTACCCGAGAACCTTGTAACAACAGAGCTGCAGTACAATTAACACATAGTTAATAAGTACAGTATTTCAACCCCACTTTGTGTGTGCTCAGTCCAGTACGATCAACACAGTCCTCTCATGCTCAGAAATCAGATGCCTGGCAGATACAGAGGAGAAAGGAAGAGAGTTACAGATCTGAACAAGGTAGTTTAGTCCATGATTATGGACACAGATGA
This sequence comes from Pedionomus torquatus, assembly GCA_013398155.1. Classification (NCBI taxonomy): domain Eukaryota; kingdom Metazoa; phylum Chordata; class Aves; order Charadriiformes; family Pedionomidae; genus Pedionomus; species Pedionomus torquatus. The sequence goes on along the minus strand of VZRU01020282.1, from coordinate 83,651 downwards.
ATAAAGAGTACAGTAGGATTTGTGTTATGGAATAATTAGCACAGAGGAGTTCAACGAACAAACAATTTCTTCTCAGCACGTTGCCTTGCTCCTCACACCCTATCTTTTCGCGGTTGTTAAAGCTGTGAGTTTTAAGTTTTCTAAGTGGTGCTTATAAATTCATTTCTCCAAGCATTGCAGATCAGCACTTTCAGAACCCTAGACTTTGAATGCTTCAGCTCTAACCTCCCGCAGATCATATATATATAATATTAATTTGTTTTAGAAGATAGAGCATATGCTTGGTTCAGATCTAATTATATGTTCTTGTTTACCCATAAAGGTGATTTACAAATGACAAGCTTCAACTTAAGTGTGAGTTGGGCTCAGGATCATTTTGTTGCAGGTGGGTACTTTGAGACAATATAGAGAGAAGTCTGCTCTGCCACCCACCTAAAAACCAAAAAACAACAACCCCTACCATATGCACAAGGGAATTACACAGGCTAACTTCTCTCTTAAGAGACCAGTGCAAACTTCTTCAAAAAATTAGACTAATTAGGCCTAACTGGTAAACTGGAACTAAGAATCTCATGCAGTGCATGCTGAGCTCTCTGCTGCACAACATGCTGGATCACAAGGCAGTTACCTGGATAGCAACAACACCATGTGACTTGTAAGCTGTTATCTTGGTAACATACCTGGAATCCCAAACAGCTAATTTATGCAATTCTCTTTAATGCACATTATTAAATGCTTACAAGGCAGTCAAGATGACTTAACCGGAAAGAGTAACCCACCCTCCTCTCCCACTGCTAGGCTCAAGCAGTATTTTGCAAAACTTTACTGCTACCACAGGTGAGTTACTATCAAACAGAAGATCACCTTTGAACTGAAGTACAGTAACTCTGACAAGAATAGCTATTCTGCCCCCAGAACAAAAAGAAAAACAACTTCCATCTTTAGCTTAGCTGATGTTCACTCAAGAGATTTAGCTAGAGCAGTAGTTACACAGCACAGCTCAGAGAAGGGGCTAAGCTTCTCTGAGGCTGAGCTTAAATAGGTGCTTAAGTTGCCTGCAGGTGTGGCTGAGCCCCAGGTGAGGCTGCTAAGGGTAAGCTCTTGGTGAGCTCAGGGCTTCTGTAGGACCTAGTAGCAGAGACTTCATGGTAAAGGGCTGTGAGCTGAGCCTGGTGTTACGGAGAAGGAGGTTGTGCTCTAGTGGTAAGAGGTTTGTGGAGTTTTTTGGGTTTGCCTTAAGGCTAAGTCTGAGAAGTGGGTTTATTTGTATTTAGCCAAGGTAACTCAGAAAAATTACTCTCTAGAACTCCAGGTGGCATCAGTGACTGCCTGGACCCAGGCAATCTCTGGACTCATACAATGCCTCTGCTAGAAAGTGCTAGCTACTTGCTGACACCCAGAGTTCTCTAAATACTGGGAAGCAAAATTGCTTTATTTTGTAAGACATCAGGATTCCTATTTAGTTTACAAAAGACTGCAACTTCTACAGGCTATTTCCTACTGAAACTGTGCAGCCTTCAGTGGTACTTCAGCCTGACTCACTCCCACATCTCAGCATTTTGCTTCTGAAGGAATGAAGGAAGGAATTCTGGAGGGATACTGTTACACAACAGAGTGGGTGCATCATGCCAGTGCTGCTTTTGTAGTGGCACTTTTATATATTAAAACTGTCTTTAAAAAGGCCTTTACTGTGAGGGAGGAGTAGTAGAGGAAAGGGAAAACTCATCTGTGCTTAATATCATGTTTTATGTAAATAGGTGAAAGAGAAAAACAGTGGACAAACAGCCAATATCCTTTAGCTAAATAGGGAGAATTGCAACAGCATGAAAGTAGCATTTTGTGTCTGGCAGATCCTTTGATTAAAGAAGCCTTGGCTTCTACCTGACTCAAACAGCTTGCTCACACATGGTGTCAGTGACTTTTCCTGGAGCACTCTGTGCTTAAGCACTTGAGAAGTGACACATGCTGTACACTCTGTGACAGACAGTGAGCCTTAGATACTGACCCTAGCTTACAGGCAGACTAACTCAAGCTGCCTTTTTGCATAGCAATGTCTCCTAACTGCTTTAACAGAACAAGCATAAAAGGAAGAGACAGCCATCGGTTCCATCTTCTGCCCGGGTTAGCAGCTCCCACTCCACCATGGAACTGGCTGGAGCTGGTAGGGGTGAAGCAGTGCCCAGCAGTGTTCATTTCTGGTGTGCATGCCATTGTATTACAAAAAGCATTTTAATACCATGATGGATTAAAGAAAATATTTGTCTTCTGCTTTACAAAGTTTACATTATCAAAAATACTAAATAAGCCATCCTCTGCTAAGTGTTCATACAATGCTTGGCATGTTCACCTTGTAAGCTCAGCAGAGGTGCCTACGCATTGTGCGATGAAGAAGGAACACTGACCTCAAAGAAATCAGTGTCTCCTGTTATTGCTGAAAGGGAGAAAATTACCCGTGTTCTCCATGTGCTCTGAGGTGGATGACTGTGTACTGTGTTTCCCTCACTAGTGTGTCAGGGATGAATCTGCAACTGATAAATTCTTGTAAGAGAAGTGGCAGGGGACCTTGCAGAAGAAAATATGGTAACTCAAAATAAGACTATGTCAAATTATAGGATTTTTCCATTGACATGACTGTCATTTGCAGTTTTGTAAGCACTTTGAAAAGGCTGGCAATGGAGAGATGTGGGCAGGAGGTTTTGGAGCCAAGGGGACCCCCACAAACATCTTCCCTGTAATTGAGGCTGCTGAAAGAGGATGCAGCATGCACTGATCCTGCAGCTATCAGTGCCTGCTGATACAACCAGCTCCTGTAGTGCTCATTCCTCAAATCTCAGGTGTTTCCTTTCATCTTCTCTACTTTGGCTTGGCTTCAGTATGGTTTTGCTGTTTTTCCCCAGCAGGAAACCCAGCCCAGGGTTCCCTTCCCCTCCCTACCTGCAGTCAGCAGTAGTCAGGCTAGGCTAACCAGTGCTGCCCCAAGTACCTCCATAGTGGTCCTCAGTTCAGCCCTGGGACTCCTTTGGATGGGGTAGTCTGTCTCCAACACAATCCATCTTGACAGCAGGCCTAATTTATCAGAAAACCCAACTTCATGGTGTCTATGCAGCCTAGTTTTGTCTCGAGTTGAGGCTGAGAGGAAATACAAAAACATTTTTTCATTACTTCAGCTATCCTTTCCTTTCCTCATGTCCTTACCGACTCTCATCCAGAGTACCCAGCCTTAAGCTCTCTGTAGCATCAACAGCAAAAATTGTAAGATAGAAACTCTACTAAAACATCATCCTTGATTTCTCTGTGGACCCTTACCCTCTCCTATCAGTTCTGGACTGTGTGAACAAGGATTGCACCATTAGTTTTTACAGCTTAATGAACACTGAAATACTGGAAATTAAAAGACATGGGTTTTTTTCTGATACAAACAAAGCAGAAATATTCTCCACTGTGAATAGTCTTCCAAGTGTTCAGATTCACTCAGGAAGAACCTCCGTTATGTCCTGATCTTTCAATCTTGTGGCTAATAAAAGCAGGGCTGTTTTAAAGATAAGAATGTTTAATGTACAATAATGAATCACATGATGAATGTCCAAATGAACAGATTTTTTTTCAGTGCTCTGTTCTCCAAAGCAGATAAATTAATGGTTACTTTGACTCAGGAAACAAGCAAGTAATTACACTGGTACATTCTTACAGAGTTTATTTTTCTCAAAAAACCCACCCCAAAACTTAAAAATGCCTAGAAACATGCAATTGTTGCTGGTCACTGCTTTGAACTCAGTTCACCTTCACTTCATCAATGCTACATCAAAGGAGTATGTTTGTATTTAACTCTGACTACATTGAAACTAGCTTACTTTTCCATAAAGGAGGGATGGGAAAGAGCAAGAAAGCATGGACAAAGGGTTTTTAATCTCAATGGCGGGGGGGGAGGGGGGGAAGTAATGAAATCTAGCATGAAGGGGGTTTTATGCCCTCTCTGCACTAGATTTCATCAGAAGAAAGAATGAAAGGAAGAAAAAGAAAGGGGACATTTCACCTTCACCTCCTCTTACAGACAAATGTATTTCATGCCTTTGCAGTGCTCAAAAATACAAATGCCTTTTCTAGACATATCTAATCATAAACAGGCAGGTGGGAGGAAGATTCTGGTGGACAAATACTTCTTGGGCACACTTGCTGCTAACAAAAAGCAGAACTGCTGCTGGCTGGGCAAACAGCAGCCATGGTGACCATCCTGCACACAAACAGCCAATCCTTGCATCCATGGCTTCATACGCAAGAAGCAGTTCTGTGGAGCTTTGCTCCTGCACCACTGAAGGCAGGAAATGAGTGGCACATTGAAGCTGATGATAAGTGGTTTTGCTGATTAATAGTGAGGAACATCATCTGTTAAATGTTGTTGCTCTACAGTTACAAAAGAGTAAATAATTGTGTTTCTCTGTGGATAACCAAAGGTGAATTCAACCTCAATCAGAACCTCTGGTCTGTACCACTTACTGCTATGAGATGCCAACTGGCATATATAGCCATGGCGTTCAAGGGTCTGATTCTCCCTTCAAGGATGTAAACCCATCCTGAAAATAATGGGATTTCCCAAGCATAAAAGTAAGGCTGCAGTGAGGTGAGGCTTGAAGAGAACTAACTAAGAGAAAATTGTCTTGCAGAAAACAACAGTGAGCTGTTGAGGGCTATGTGCAGCTGGGGCGTGCCTGGGGGGTTGTAACCCTGGCCACGGGAGCTGGACCCTGAGCCCAGGAGTGGGACCATAGCCCAGACCTCCTTCCATTATACCATCTCGGGGTGATACTGTATTCGAATTCTAAGAAATGTTCCACTTAAACACTGTGCTATATTCATTTATAGTGTTGTTAGCAAACACTTTGAATATAGGCTAAAATTACTCAGACGAAAAATGGCCTTGTCTGGTTCAAATACAGGCAACTGGTAATCAAAGGCTTTTTTAGGGCCGGGGAAATTACTTTTATGGAAAGACTTGCCTTATAAAAAGCTGGTAATTGTGATGTCTGAGATCAGGATCTTGCTTTCGCCTCACTGTGTGACTGCAGACGCACCAGTTACAGAGATTGTCTAACAGCATATGTCCATTAGTGAAACTTGCCATAGATTCAGCACAATAGCATTTTGCCCAGCAGCATTCATGTTTTATCTATTGAAAAGCAGAAGTCAAACATAAGAATTTTTGCAAACTATTTTGAGGGATTTGGAATAAGGCTTCATTGTTATTTTAACAAAACTGGAGGGAAAGCAACTTTTGTAATTTTAAGAGGCTGGATCAATGAGTTTGAGACTGTTGATCAACTTATTATTTGAAATGCCACATAAGACAAAAATTAAACCAGGGTAATTTCAGCAACATTTTAAAAGAAATCTTGGTAGTTCTAGTAGCCAAAATCCATGTCTGTGTTACCAAAGGCTAAAACAATCTCCCTTATATGTTTCCTAAGAATATTCCTTTTGGTTTTAGACCAGGACTGAGGGCACTGTTTTCCTAATAAGCTCGTGTTAGACCTCTAAGATTAATTTCTCATAACTGCATCCTGTAGGATGTATTTTGTGAAAATGAAAAATGAACATACTATTTGCCTATCAATACTGTAGCACCTTCATCAGTGCAAAAGAGCAGCTTGCTTCCCCACGACCAACATTTCAAGATACAGGTTGCCCTGTCAGAGCCGCACAGGGATTTTAGCTGTAATGAAGAGCTTTCAACTGCTGGGCATACAAAACACCTCTCTGCCAGCCAGCTTTTAATTACTATCATCTGAGTCTAATTCACTCCTCCCCTTCCCTCCCATGTGAGTAGCTGCCTGCTCTTTTGCTAGTCACAGCAGTATTAACTGAACTGGCTTGCCATTAAAGCAGCTGTCATTCAGTAGGTGCCACCATATGGCAGCTGTTGAGTTCAACCAGGTGTTTCCAGAAGATAAGCCACCCTTGTACTACCCTGCCTTGAGTATTTCTTATTCCAACTGATCCTTAATGTGCAGCATAATATGCTTTAAGAGTTGTTTTCTCTGAGCTGTCTACTGAGAGAAGTACCGCTGTATGGCCCTGTCAGGCTGGGCTGTGTGCTTGGAGACAGGATGCTGCTGTCTGAGTCTGTTTCACAGAAGTAAGTTGTGATCCAGAAGGTGGTCACTGCGGACTACATGCTAGTAATCCATCAGAGGTGCGGGGACTGGTATCTGGGTATACCTTTTCCATTAACACTGACCACTGCTACCCCATGCCAGTCATAATAGAGCATCGTTTCTTGCAGCAAAAATAAATTCAGAGTATGACAGATAATGTATTTTGTTAATCAGGAGCTCAGGGGCCCTTTCAGAAATAGAGCAATACTTCTGGAAAGCAACAGCAGAAGAGTTCCAAATGTGAACACCTATTAGGAAGCTGACCCACAGACTGTTATGAATAGCCTGCTTTTGGAGGAAGAATATTTTGGGGAGCATTTTAGGATGGAAACATCTTGTGACAAACTTCTGTTGGATCTTTCTGGTAGACTAAAATCCTTTAAATTGAGGGGAAGAAAGCAGAGATTCTGGGCTGGGCTTTCATCCCACATGACCATGTACTCTAAACATGGTACTCTGCTTTCACCTCAATTGTTAATTTTTCTGCCTTCAAAGTTTCTCTACACTCTCAGAGAAAGCAACATCATGCATTTTCAATCAACTACATATATTTCTGAAAACTAGATTTTTTGAGAAAAATTACTCAAAGTTCCGATTTTTAAAAGGGATATAAGATAACTGAAGGTTGCCAAAATAAAATAAGATTCCAAAAGAAACCTAAACTTTCTGGAGTTACTTAAACTGTTTAACCTGTTCATCCTTTGCAATCACCAGACACACTTTTCCTAAACGACACAGCTGAGCAGTATAAAGCTGTATCAAATGTATCAGTGTGCAACAAACTGTAGTTGAAATCTTCAGTGTGGTCCCTGGCTGGAGCAGGGGAAGTCAGTGGAAATTTTGGCATCGATTTTAATAGAATCAGGCTGTCGACTGTAACGTTTCCACCTTGTGGCTTCTGAGATGCTTTTTGTAGAGAGTGGAGCAACTTCAAAAATTGTAGAAGGAAGTTGACCTCCTGTATGTGCCTGCCTGGACATTAGCATTAGCTTCAGAGTTCAAGTACCTTTCCAGGCAGCAAGAGAGGTGTGCATTTCTGAAAACTTAAGCTGCTGCAGCCCAGCTGTTCCCCAGTGAGGTACTGCAGTGATCCCAGGCAATGTCCCATTCCACTCTGGCTGAAAGGATGAATTTCCAAAGTAAACTCCAGTTTGATGAAAACAAAAACTTGCGTTTCAGGACTGAAACTCCCTAGTGAGGCTGAGAGACAAGCGACAGCACCCTGCTGCCCTGGACTGAGGTTTGCTTCTCAGCAGCATTGCAGATAGTTACCTAATTGCTGTGTAAAAAAGCCAGAGAAAACCAGCAAAGAGAGGACAAATGCTACAGTGAGGCTGGTCAGGAGGGAAAATATACGAACAGATGAGTAACTGGCTTTCTCAATGTGAAGTTTATTCTTACAGTCTTTTTTACAGCAGGAAATTGCTTGCAAGAAGGGCAGCTCCTGTTAGAATTGCTAAGAAATGGGATAAGAACTATGAGCCGAATAAGCAGTTTCTGTGTACACCTCCTCCATTACATATGGGACAAAAGTATTCCCCACAAGCATTTTTTTTATGCAGTAGGAATAGGAAAGAGAGAGATGGGACTTTCAAATAATTTTCTCCATTTCCTTCCCCACACACCCGTTGTGTTTGTTTCCCTTCTCAATCCTTGTGTCTTTACTGGCACGAGAAAGTCAGCAGATGCTGCCCAAGCTGTGGAAATCCCTGCGTCCCTTCTGTGCATAAACATCTCACACATCTATATCTTCATATATTTTGCATTGCAGAGAACTGCTCTAAACTAAACCTGTTACACAGACCTATAAAACAGAAGTCAGGAGATATTTGCAGAGAAATAAAAGCTCATCATTATCAAATATGCTCACATCACTTTCACCTATAAAAATTGCTATGACATAAATCATAGAATCATAGAATGTTTAGGGTTGGAAGGGACCTCAAAGACCATTGAGTTCCAACCCTCCTGCCACGGGCAGGGACACATCCCAATAGAAAAGGCTGCTCAAAGCCCCATCCAGCCTGCCCTTAAACACTTCCCGGGATGGGGCATCCACAACTTCTCTGGGCAACCTGTTCCAGTGCCTCACCACCCTCACAGCAAAGAATTTCTTCCTAATATCCAATCTAAATCTCCCCTCTTCCAGTTTAAAACCATTACCCCTTGTCCTATCACTACGCTTCCTGACAAAAAGTTCCTCTCCTGCTCTCCTGTAGGCTCCCTTCAGATACGGGAAGGCTGCTATAAGGTCTCCCTGGAGCCTTCTCTTCTCCAGGCTCTTCTCCCAGCTCCCTCAGTCTGTCCTCATAGGAGAGGTGTTCCATCCCTCTAATCATCTTTGTGGCCCTCTGCTGGACCTGTTCCAATAGTTCTATGTCCTTTCTCTGTTGAGGACTCCAGAGCTGGACACAGGACTCCAGGTGGGGTCTCACGAGTGCAGAGTAGAGGTGGAGAATCACCTCCCATGACCTGCTGGTCACGCTTCTTTGATGCAGCCCAATGGTTGGCTTTCTGGTTGGGCTGCCAGCACACACTGCTGGCTCGTGTTGAACTTCTCATCCATGAGCAATCCCAAGTCCTTCTCCTCAGGGCTGCTCTCCAGCCATTCTCTGCCCAACCTGTATTTATTTGTGCCTGGGATTGCCATGTCGCAGGTGCAGGACTCTGCACTTGGCTTGGTTGCACATCATGTGATTTGCACTAGCCCACCTCTCAAGCCTGTCCAGGTCCTTCTGGATGGCATCTCTTCCCTCCAGTGTCTCAACTGTGCCAGCAAGCTCGGTGTCATCAGCAAACTTGCTGAGGGTGGATTCTATAATAAATATACGAAGATAGTTCTGAAACCTGAAGACCTTTCCACTCTGTCATGACAGATGTGAAATGTATGTACATTTGTTACCTTGCAGGCTCAACAAAATGCAGAATCTAGGCTTCCTTCTACAGAAAAATGCAAATTTAAACATCTTAATAAACTAATAAATCTTAGCAATACAGAAGGAAGTGTGTATTTGCTAACAAGTAATATTTAAGTACCTAAGAATAGAGAGAGTTCATGACATTACAGAACTATAAGGGAATTTATGCACCTGAGAGTATAAACTACATCAGTAATTTGTTACTTACCTCCCCATACAAGCAGGCCTTTTCCCTTGGTGTCAGCCACCAAGGGACTGCCCTGCCCACGTGAGGGAAAATACCACTTCATTTGGGAGATGCCTAAGAACAAAAGAACAGTAAAGTGTAAACAGTAAATCAGAAAGATTTAGAAGGTGACACAGAGATTAAATGCCACAGCAATTATCTTCTGGAAAATAAATTCAGGTATCATTTTCATATACTGTCAAATTACATCAGATAAGCAGACCACCTAAAAAGATCTTTTAATTTAAAAAAAGGGTTGCCTTAGGGAGAACCAGCCAGCTGGTATTTTGTATTTCTGGCTTTTTTCCAGTGTATTTTTCACTAATGTTTTTCTTTGAAGCTCTCACTTTTTTGTTGTCTGCAAAATTATAGTCACCATTCAGCGCTTGCAAGATGCCTCACACGGATCCACCTGGCTTAGACAAAAGTGCCTGTCACACTTGAAATAGCTGCACTTGCAAAAGGGGTCGTACAGGAATTTTTTATATGATTGGAAAGTAACATTTCAAACAGTCTGGACAGAGCTTAGTCATCCATAATGAGGCAAACTCGTTTTTCAAAATGTTTATATGAACCAACCTTTCATATTTTAATAAGCAGGTGCAAAAAGAAAGAATAAAAACTTGCCATTTCACTCATATACGTTAAAATGTGCATTCCAGGGGATGCACAAAGCAGGCATAAGGCTTAAAATTACAGCTTTGAGAAATTAATTTCCAAGGCAGCTGAAAAGAAGCTCCACATGCCTGGCTTTGGGTGTCTGAAGTCTGTTATATGCCCCCCCATGCCCCACCCCGTACTTCTACAGATCTTTATCTACTGGCCTTTTCTATAGTCTGTAAACCTCATGTGAGGGGAACTGTCATTTTACTTTGTGCCACAGGTCTATTATATAGGTAGAGATATTAAGCATTTTGGTAACACAAGTGCTAAATAATAATAAAGATTGATGTTTCTTTGATGTAAAGCATCCCTGGGGATCTGAAAGACACAGGATAATGTAATACTCTTGCCTTCTCTTTCCCTGTGAATTGACCAAATCTTAGTGAACAAAAGATCAATTTTCAGCAACTTCCAATGAACAGGCTAAGAGTCTGTGGTCTGTTGTTTTTAGAAGGTGGTAGCTGTTAGCAGGAGTATTTCGTGTCTGTTCTTGATTAAATATGATAACATGCTGGAATGGCTTCTGTAAAGATGCACAGCATGAACAAATTGCATTTGTTGTTTTAAAAAGATACCGAAAAAAATCAGACATCAGTTGACACACCAGCTAATAAAAGTAATTTTCTGTTCTGTTTTGCTTTTATTGGGGGCACATAAGTACAGAGAAATATAGACAGGAAATTAGGAGAATCCACCAGGACGGGCTCTGGTAGTGTCTTTTAAGACAAAATGCTTCATTTCAACAAAGAAATCATCATGTTTAACAGTGTTTGTGTGCTAAATCAACAGGTCTAATGTGATAACTAGGTTTTCAAAGCTGGCAAATGGCTAGCGATACAGGAAATAAATTCACAGCAATATCACAGAGCTTTTAAAGTTGATCCCTAAGGCTGTGAGGAAGAATAAAGCAAGATAACCCTTGTAATAAAGTGTAAAAGCTTTATTTTGAAAAATTACTTTTTTTTTTTTTTTTTTTAAAAATCCTTTCATCATACATCATCTCCCATAAGCTACTTAGGAACCTGCTCAACACCATACTGCAAAAATGGACTCCAAATACATGCTACTTTTGAGGGATTAACAAGATTAATTTGTTTTGGTTCAGTGTGTCAAAGCAAACTGTCCAAAGAAAGGGACAAGAAAAGGCATCATTATGTAAAATAAAATTTCACCACCTCCTTTATAACTTCCGATTTAGCCATCAGCAATTTTCCATCTCAGAGGTCTTATTTTTACCCCTAGTTTCAAACACAAGGCAAGAGACCATTCAGTAAATGTGTTAATAACAGAAGTCATTTTTGGTCTCACATCTCCTAGGCAGCAAAATTATTGGCAATTAGTAAAACATCAGTGCTCATAATTGCTGAGAAACATCTTGAGTCCATTTGAGGTACAACCATAGCCCACCCTTGATAAGGTTTGTCAGCTTTCCTTGTGTACAACAGCCTGCTGGAACCAGCTTGGAAGGTGGGATTTGACATAAAGGATCTTGTTTTGGTTTTCTCTCCCTTAATATAGTTCTTACACCTACATAAGGGTCACTGTGTGCAGGAGAGAAAGCACGAATGGGACAATTAAGATTACCAGAGTGTGTCCTCCTAAAACTAAGCAAGAAAGGGGAGAAAAGGAGAAGTATCTGACTAGGTCCTGTATTCCTGTGGGAAGTCTGGATCTGTTTTAGCATCTTCTGAAGCTCTTGGTAATTGGCTGCACTGCACAGTTGCAAAATGGACTTTGCAAATATGGAATTTGCGCACTGCTCCCTGCTCAGTAAACCTTTTAGAAATGACGCAGTAACTCTCTACTAAAGCATAACCTAGTTTTAGTCATGGGTTTCTGTTTCTGGCTGTTCCTAATAGAAGATTTGCACTCAGTCTGTCCTCAACTCTTCTCCAGTACCTCTTCTCATGTCGTTTTATATCAGAAGTCTTTTAACTGTGTCTGGACAAGTGAAAAGGCAGAGAAGCCTTGGGAAACCTTAAGCTGAAGTAGCCATAGGCTGGAAGAGAAATAGGGGACAGTCTCATTTATGTGAGCCTTGTACTTACTCTTTTCTACACACCTGCTAAATGGTGACTGCTGGCAACAATGAACTGGAGGTTTGTACCAGCACAGCTCCTCTGAAGCGGCCTCACTCTGAAGCAGGGTGTCTCAGGTCTTGTAAAAGGGAGTCACAGCATCTTCTTTAGTCTCCCCAAATACATGCTTGTGATAGCTGAGAATTACCTTAAAACTTGTTGAGAACTAATTAGATGTGAAACACTGATCACAGGGAAACAGCCACCAAAATGTCAGCCTTTTATTTTTATTCGTGTTTCAGCCCTGGCATGTGTGACAGTTTATGGCTGCCATGTTCCAGAGTACTAAATGCACTGCAAAATGTTGGGGTAAAATAAAACTGTGCTGGAAAAAAAGGCAACCTTACTATAGACTTTATCTCTTTGGACATAAATCTGAAGGTTTTGAAATGTCTTTGCCCATTATAGCCTCTCCTGCTCTCATCACCTCAGCATACTCCCTTCCAGTGGGTTTCTCCCCAAGTCTTTGGCTTAGCTCAGTTTCTCCTGTCTCTCCCCCCCTGACCTGAAGCTCCTTTTCATTCCTCTACTTTGTTGTATCAGACATCTTTCTTAGCAACTGTGCACTTACATTTCCCTTTCTATGAACTGAACAGATTCAGCTCAACCTGCTGGTGCCAGATGCACTGTCTGAGCAATGCTTCAGCTATAAATTCATAGCTGCATTGATCAAAAGATACGGCAAGAGGTACCAAAGGCAGACCAGAAGGCACAGGAGTTTACCTTGCTTGTGGTGTAGTTTATCTATGCGAAGGGCTCTTTTTTTTAAAAACTGCTTGGCAGTATGGTCTGATCTATTGGAAGGTATTATTTCTAAGGCAGAACATTTTCAGTTGTTGTAGCTATCCAAAGAGAGAGGGAGGAAAGCAAGCTGAAATTGAATTTGTCATAATGGGGAAGGAAATGAATTTGCAATTTGTTTTTTCCGAGTGAATTCCTTCCCATGGATGGTGAGTCTACAGGCTCAATGCCTTTAGGGCCTGACAGTCAAACTGGAGCACTCCCACAGTTCCTTTTGGAGAACAAACCCTAAGGGAGAGAGCAGCCGGGTCATCAGTGGGAGAGATCAGACTTACAAAGCCTGCATTTTTCCCACATTGCACAAACTAAACAGATTCACCCCAAAGCTGAAGCTTCAATGTGGACACTAGCTTCTTGCAGGAGTTGTTCTCTGAATTTTGCAAGCTGAATCAAGCCACTTATTTAGCCACCACTCTGTGTCCAGTGCTTTAATGAACATGCTTCATATTCTCATGTCCTCAGCTGCTGTCAACAGACAAAGCATTATTGATGTTCCTGAGAGAGCCAGGCTATGAGTGACTTGATCATGAGACCGAATAAGGTTAAAAAGGTCTCACTGGGCAATGGTTTGTTATTCTGCCACAAAGAAGACCAAGAGCTGGTAGAAAATGGTGAGAACAGGTATTTTGTGACACTTCCTCCATCCTCCAGTAAATGCTTGGCTGAGTCATATCTCATGCTACCAATTAAAGCTGTTGAAAATGTTAAAACAAGTATTAGCATTTCTTGAGGGCCTGGAGGTTTTTCCTGGCAATTTGAATCAATATATTCACACTTCTCTGGAAAAGGAAATTTCACAGTTCTCTGGCTTTGCTCCTACCTTGGAGGACAGCACTAACCATTCAATCACTTAATCTGGAGCAATGGATTTTCCATGTTTTCTGGCCGGGCTTTTGGTTCTGGTTTATTTATTTTCACACAGCATGTCTGAAAGAAGCACAGGATCCCCTTGGCAGAGCTGTAGTGTAACCTTTATGGTTTTCCTGAGAAAACAATGATGATCAGCCTTTTTTTTATAGTCATTTTCAGTACATATGTGCACAGGAACACACAAACTTAGATATTTTTGAAGTTAGGCTTCTGGAGAAATATACTCAGATGCATGTCTGCCCTCCTTACTGTTAAAGTTCTAATCAGACCCAGATTTACCCTTTGGTGCTGAGATTGCAAAGGAAATGGTGGTTTCTTTATGCTCAGTATACCATTCAAGGAGAGAAAGAGAGAAACACCCTCAAGTCCATTGTTCGCTGCATGAAAAGAATCAAGGATTAGCATTGGTCCAAAAAGCTCTTCCATCATTGTATTCCACTTTCCTGTAAAATACCTGAATGCCCACTAATCCTTGGAGAAAATTTTATCACTTGCTGAAAAGGAATACTATCCTCTGGCAGATACATTGCTCCTCACAAAGCTGAGGCGACCGCAATGGCTAAAGCTGATTCCTTTTCCGTTGCTTTCACGGCAGCCAGGGATCATTTACTCTTGGCTGAGGAAGTCAAACTTCAAAATTTTAAGGACAAAGTGTGTCTTAAGGCTATAATTCGCACCTTGCAAGAGAAGTCCTTAAATTTATGAGGAGGTGTGTAAAATCTGTTTGGATGGTAAAACAAGGCACAGTCTTAAGACCCAGGAGTCCGTGCCGGTTTAGTATAGACACAGGTATATGCTCACACTGAGTTCATATTGCAACAGGAGTATATCAAGGTTCCACAGCACTCAGTCAAAGTGGAAAATAAACTGTTTGCTACCAGGCCAGCATTTGAATAATGATCAGCTCCAGTCCTCTCTTCAAATGTTTGTGATCATTTTGAACAGCAAAGTTGTTCAGAATCCTGTGTGTTATGTGTGCTTGGCACTGTTAAACAGCAGACATTTGCATTTTGGCAAGATGAGACATAGCTGTTGATGACTGAAAAAATTTGGACTGTTTGTTCAAAAGCTGCACCTGTGCCAGACCCCAAGAGATGCTGAACACCTGCAGCTCTCACTGACCTTCATTTTGCTAATGTAGCTGTGGTGCTGACAGTGCAGTGCTTCCCTGTTATTCACAGCTTTACTAAAAGCCTTTATGATAGTTAGTTGCAGCCTACCTGAAATTTGATCATGGTACCCACTGGAAGAATAGTGTTCACTGTGTATTGCCTCCTTCATCATTAGTCATCCTGGTGTTATTTTTTCGAAATGAAACATGAATGCATGTGAGTTAAATATGTGAGCCACTTCAGTGCCCTCGCAAGCTCAGCAGTGTTCCAGTGCATCAGCTATTAAATGTGCCCCATTTCTTTCAACCCCACTCTTAATTGAACTTAATGACTACAGATAATTACACAGATGTGTAGAGTCTTCAGGTGGTGTAAAGGAGCTGCCAAAGACTCAAGGATTTTCAAACACACCTACCCATGAATTGCTGTTGTTTGGAAGAGATATACTGTCTGCAGTACACTACTTTGACAAGACTCCTTTAGTAAGGTGCAACCTACACCAGCATCTGCTATCACAATGTGCAGTGAGATTTTAACACTCCAAGGATCTGATAGCTGGTGTTTCTGTCTGTGACTTTTCAGGCAGTCTGCAAATGAGCACATGAACCATGACACACAGTTAAGCACCAGCATGACTCTGTTAACAATCAGCAGTGAGACATGCCTGCCTTGCTGTGTCACTGCCTACTATGGTTTCAGGGTAAACTAAAAGAAAGATTATATTGTCCTGCCTTGAAAATATTTGATGCCATTCTGGAAAATGGACTGGCTTCAAAATGATGGAACGTTGAGTGCCAGCCCTTCAGAGCAGGCTGTGGTCCTGGTATGCTATGGCAGTTTTCTGAATTTGCCTGTCCTGCCCTATGAGTGCAGCTGGAACTCACCAGCAGCTGAACTTGCCTTATGTTTCCTCGATAAGGAAGAGACTTTACAACACTTTTTGCATGCTTATCCCGTTATGTACTTGGTATGGCTCTCCCCTGCCATCTAATCAAAGGGACTGCAATTCTTGCCTTAGATGCACCTGTTGGGTATGTAAGAGTTTTGTGCTAGTATGGTACTCACAACTCATTTTCCTCTTGGAAGCTTGAACTTTTCACCTTTTATATTTGCTTGCCTTCACCCTCTGTTTCACTACTTCAACTTCCCTGCCTTTTCCAAATGTCATCAGCCTTCGCCCTTACTCAGCTGCCTTCCCAAAATACCTGGTCTTTGATTTGCAGAGTACTTTAAGTCATATCTGGCAGTTCCATGGGAAGGCTTGCTTTCAGAAGCCTCTTGTGTTCACATCTCACTGGTTTCCTCAGGCTTTTTGGTTTTGACAACCAACATAAATTCAGATGGTCAGGGTACAAGTGGGGTCAACCAGTACAGAGATCTTACCAGAAGTTCTGTAAAAGATTTTGATAGGTATAAAATGTTTTAAAGAAATTGTTCCCTTAGAAATTTTAGACCTCAAGCAAGAACAGAAAATATTTTTAATGTTCTTGATTTTAATCTAGTGAATTCCAGCACTTCCAAACAGGTTTAGGATGGAAAGCTCTATTTGATCTGGTCCTAGAAACAATTATCAACATGGTTTGTAGGCATAATTCACCAGGTGAAAAGACTCCTGAGGCCCTTTAATGCTTCAGGTGGAAAACTGAAGTGCTGTAATATCTCCTAGAAAACTGAACCTTGATCACATCACACTCTCCTGATCCTAAAATGCCTGTGTTTACTCTGTGTGCATAGATAGCCCTCACTGATGTGGCTGGACCCAATACACAATGAACGTTTAACCCATCACTCACTTAACAATCAATGGACACTTAACCACCAAAAGAAGAAAAGTCCTTTAACACTTGGAAGTTATTTTTTAATCTCACAAAGATGACCACTATTGTGGATCTCTGAGTACGGTACAGAGTTAGAAAGAATGGAAACATTCCACCCTCCACCAAAACATTACATAACCTCCATGCAATATAAAACCTGCCATGAATGAAAATAAGCACCACTTATAATTGAAACTTCTCATGGTGTGCAGTTTTGGGGTGTATTTTTTAATTGTTGCTTCACTCCATGTCATAAACTTTTGACCAATACTTTATGTAGTTTTTAAAAAGGCAGATGGATTATCTGAACAGTGTCAGAACATGGCAGCTGATACTTTTTAGCCTTGCTACATGGTCTGTACAAATCCTGATGATGTAAAGGGAGCAGCTCGTGTTAATCTGCCAGTGACCTCTGTCATTGAGCTGCAGAAGTTTGAGCACATGAGCAAAATCATTCTCCTGGGGACTGAGCCATTAAAAATATATACTTATGCTTGGGCTTCTTGCATTTCTGTTCTCACCAGGTACTGCCAATTGGTTTTCCTGTGGGGAAGGATTTAGGGTGTGTTCTGTAATGACACTGAAAGTCTAATTAACAATTAATGCAATTCATTATCACACTTTTTTAAAATGAGTACAAATTCTTTTCTGAAATGTATCCAAGCCAATTTGATTTAGACTAACTGCTAACAGCAACTTACCTTTTTGCAGTGCTTAGCATTTCTGAAATAAAAATGCACTATTCTAAAATTTATGAGAATTGATTTCAAGTTTTTAATGAACTTTTCAGAGAGTGCAAATGTCTTGGGTTAGCTGCCTAGGCTGGGATTCTGATGCTCCAACTAGCATTCAGGAGGCATATTTTATTCAAAGGTCCATCAAGGCCATTTGAAGTACCCAAACAAAAGTGTATAATTCAGTATGAGTAAACATACAAGAATTTGGTATTATGCAGTGTTTCTCAGTTATCAGAAGCTTTACTGTTCCTATATTGAATCAAAAGCACTCACCAGATCTAATCACCTATTTACAACCTCATAATCAATTAGTGCATCATTAGTGGTTAATGTAAGATTTACAGGAAAGCAATAATAAGAAAAAATAAATGCAAGCAGGAAATACACAATTATTGAAAGTCCCAAACTTGCTAATGCCTACTTCTAATTAAATATAAATGGATGAGAAACGTCTGGTTCTAATCCTCCTGTTTGATCACCACAGGGTAACAAAATGATAGATCACTTCACATGGGGTAGCAGTTTTTTGTGTAAAAACCAAGCCAGATGATAATTAACTTATCTGGATTCTGCTAAAGGCAAGGGATCAAAGGGAGATTGAGACACCCACTCAGAGATGTGAACCTGGACCCCAGTGACAGTTTAGATCTTTGCAGATACAGTAGGGCTTCCTGGAACTATGCAAAAAGCCAGATCATGAAATCATCATGTTTTCATTATGCTGCATAGGTGAATGTCTTCTCTCCATCAATCTAACGGAACATACTGTCTGTATCTAGACTTTTTTTGTAGATGTGAACCTGAAAACACACAAATGGACTTTTTGTTCCTGCTCATCAAGGAACAAGGTTCCAAAGTTTGCCACGTGTAGCCAAAACCTTTTTAAGACAGGATGTGTTGATCAGCAGGCAGCTGATCACCAGAGCTCTTAGCAGATACGGTAATACGTATGAACTAAATATGACGAAGTGAGCATAAATATTTTTCCACACTTTATCAAATTTGAAATGGAATATGCAAATGTGTTACAGGAATAGATTTCAGTTAAATGCCTTGTAGTTCACTGTCCTTACTAATGAAAGACAAAGCAATAACAGAAAAAAAAATTGAAACATTTATAAAATCTAGCAAAAGTCGGTCATTTCAAGACTGGTCAGTGGTTCACATTACTCAACATGAAAGCTTTGGCTATTTCTATTTTTTTCATCTTTAGTTTCCACATATTTCTTCTGTGAAAAAAAATTATCCTCATACACATTTCAGATTTATGCCTTTCATTCTATGCCTTTCATTCCAGCTTTACTATTTTCTCATCTAGTCCCAGCTGCCTTAGTATTTCTTCACTTTGATTTTTCCATCCAGCAGTAGGTGAATAAAACAGTTTACATTGGTGATTACCATTTGAAAAGTAAGGTTCATGCAGGAAGATAAAAACGTCTTCAGCTTTTGCCAAAAACCACAATTCTGACTTCAAGGAAACTGAAAACGCCAAGACCAGTACAAATAGGAATGTCACAGTAAAGGCATATAGCACATATACTCTCACAAGGCGCTCAGCTTCCAGTAGGACGTCTCTGACTATGGCACTGCAGTGGTTTCAACCATCAGCTTGTGAAACACCTCCCCTATCTGGCAACACAACACAGCAGCACAGATCACAAGTCAAGCTTGGAGACCACGACTGGTAAAAATGTGTAGTGCATAAGATGCTCATCTGACTTCACAGGAAGGTGAATCCATCTCAGTGTGTGAGCAGCAGTGGAGCTGCACAACTGTTAGAATCTGGTCCTTCTACTAGGAGGGACAGCAGAAGGCTGAGCATCTTTTATGAAGTCTTTAATTTCTTCAACAAGAGTGTTTACAGCATCTCACAGGCATTTCCTATTGCTAGGGTCTGCTCTGGTGTGTGGGTCAGGTATATGCAAGACCCTCCAGTCACTCTGGATCTTGGAAATGACTCTTGGCATTCACCTCAGGGTCACTGCTGTGATGCTCTCCATTCAGACTACTCTCTAGCTGGCTAAATCTGACTCCAGCACATGCTCCTACATGGATACCACATGACTGTCTCCCTGCCATTCCTAAATCCCGTTTTCTTTAAATACCACATCACCTGTGATGCCATAGGCACACTTGGACAGGTTAGCATGGGATTGACAGACAGGGTAAGCCTTTCTATACAGTCAGATCTTTGTGCAGTTAAGAAGCTACTAAACTGTAGTACAGTGACAGTACGAGGTCTTTTAATCCACTTTTGGGCTAAGACGTGAAGAAACAATGCTATTCTACTCTGTTTTGCATTGAAATGGCCTATAAATGCTTACTTATATGAGCAAGCTGCAAGGTGGTGACAGATGAGTGGTAACTGAGCTGTAATGTACAAAGCCACTCACCCCTGAACATATCATAGCACTGGTACTTTCAAGACTGATCTACAACTACAATAGGTGACTCATAGCATTAGAAATTGGTTGAAAACACTCTCATACACCCTTTGTGAAGTCAGTCACCTTTTACTCAAAGGTGTTTCTTTACATGCCCTGTAAGCCCATACCCTCATTCACAGCTTTCTGTAGTGGATTCCCAGCAGAAGGCGGATCTATTTTTTCTTGCTTGACCTATAATCTTTTGCAGATATTAATTGGCTCACAAGCACAAGGCAAAAGGAAACAGGCATTTACAGCCTATACATGGGATTGAAACAGTGGACCTCTCCCAGTCACTATTAATAACTCATGTTTCTCTCACTCACTGTCAATTAACTAAATCTTAGATTTTTCTGGTATGGTAAAAATCAAAATAAGTAACTCCTTTTCCTAAGTTCTAACATTCCCAGCAGCTGTATGACATAAAACTCAGCTGATTTTTTCCATGTGAATCTGAAAAATATTACAGTCATCTTTCAAGTGCAAGCACTTAAAAGCTAATTAGAGTCCCCGAGCAGAAAACCACTTTATATAGGTTTTAAATCAGTGGGACTACAAAGTGAAGAAAAAATAAAGTGACAGCAGCAGGCTGCAGATTTCACTTACAGAGGACAGAGAGATTTACAGAGTCAACACTCAAACTCCTGTTTTCTGCAGAATAATATGCAATATGACTGTTGAGCAGCACCATGACAGATGATGATTGCTTTTGACTCTTGATAGAAATGAAAGGGACCAAGGCTTTTCCCAAGGAGCACTCAGTTCTACATGGGAAATATTTCCATGTTCCTACAAGCCCCTCACACAGTTGCTGTGTTATTTACCCATCTCTGTTTGACTAATAAATCCCTTAAGGACAGGAGCTGCCTCTTGTAGTACGTTAGCACAGAACTTTGCTTTTAATCTCAGTTGAGGCTTTTAGCTGCTACTGTTAAGACAAAATGGTAACAGATAACTGTAAGATGCTTTGTGGTCTCAGGAATGATCACCTGTCATCCAGAAGATTACTGTTTCATATGTCTCAGCTGAAGTTTATTTATTTTTTGCTTGTTTATGAGTTGAAAATACCTGTGCCCAAAGAGAAGGAATCAAGAATGATTAGTTTTCCTTTGGAAGAACAGATGTCTAACATCTGTTTTAACCCAAGTGTTTGTTGCTGGCTATAGTTTGCAGAAGCTTAGAGAGAGCTACAGTTTTTGGTCTGTTCAGATAACAGGTAATTAAATGTAGTACCAGGCACACCTGGGTAACTTTATAACCTGGGAAAATTTATAACGAATTCCTTCAAAACACTTCTGCTGAAAGTCAGAAGCAATTTAAAAGGTAACCGATGTGAGCATTTGAGGGTACAGATAGGTAGTGTACTTCATGCTACAAAAAGCAAGGATGATTAAACTGGAACCTTATAGACCATTTCAAGCAAAGGGAAGCATTTAGTTTCAATAAAGTCAGAGATCACCTGCTACACAGAGACAGGAGTTTTCCATCGTGAATTATTTTGAAATATTGCTGTTTGGTTTTAGGTTAAATCAAAACACAGGACACCAGCTTTTATATTCATTTCAAGGCAAAATGCTGACATTATGAATGTTGAGTTATTGTTGTGTTTTGATGTGTTTTCATTGTAGTTGCTCTTTATGACATTTTGCAAAAAAATATAGATAAAAAATAAAAACACTCAAGTGTTTTTTATGAAAAAAAACAAGTTTTTTTCATAAAATAAAATTCTGTCAATGACACAGATGGTTAGATTATAGCCTGATTTCCTGCAGCAATGACGCTTGTACAAGCGCCTTGTCTCTGTGTGACCACCTGGCTGCCAGTCACACTACTTATTCCTTTCTGCCAGTGAAACTCACTTCTCAAAATCAGCCAAATTTGGGTAGAGGTTATGCAGTCCTGTTAAGCTTGCGATTAGGCAGCTGAATAGAAAATTCACTTCTTTTGCAGAGAGTACTATTGTAATAGGTAACTAGGCGTCAATTTGCTAATCAAACCTTGTAGAAAAAAGTAAAGTGTGTTGCCGTGAAAGACGAAATCAGGACTCAATAGTCACAGTGATTATTGAGCACGTATTCTTTATTGCAACACCGGAGGCACAGGGGATCACTCCTCCGGGTGTGCGAGCCGGGTGGAGTTGGTTTAACAATATCTATATGCACTCATATTCATGCTATTTCTGGGAACTAGTTAACATACTCATTGTTCTCCAGAATTCATTACCATACCCTAGCACCCTCTCAGAACCCCTTTGTTCTTCAGAGATAAGTTCCTTCTCCAAGATTACATTGTGCTGGCCTCCATGTTTACTACTACTATCTATAATTGTTGCTGAAGCATCCTTTGCCTAATCAACTGAAGCAGGAAAGAAGAGAGAGGAGCCGTGATTGTAGAAGAAACTAAGAGAGGACCAAAGTCCTCTCTTCAACAGAATAAAAGGGACTGGTTAACTTGCTCAAATTTGCAAGCGTTTGGTGGAGCTGCGTCTCCCCGGCCGCCCAGCGCTGCTTTTGCTTTCCTACCTTAAAATAAATCATTGATTGATTTGACTAAGACCTAAAGTGTCTTGATTTACTTGTAACACTATGTTCTCATATTTTGAGAAATTTTGAGTACATTTTGAGTGTACTATTTTCTCATATTATGGCATTAGTTTATTTAGGGTGAGGTATGAGGTATTTTAGTATGAGGAAAAAAAACCTTTGTCACTGGACAGTGGATACAAACAACATATTATGGGCTCAAGTTTCTTTCCAAAGGATGTGTTCCCAGGCTTGTGAACACTTTTTTTCTGTCAGAGGTATGAAGTACACACAAAGCTCATCATAATAACAAGAAGAGCAGAGGGATCTTTGCAGGCATTGAGGAGGACAATTACAGTAGAGGAGAAAATGTTACGTATGAAGAAGGCTGTGCTTGGGTTATGCATCCAATGAACTGGTGGGAAGACTATGAATATACACAGGGTGAGCAATGCAAGTAGAAACCTGGTACTACTGCCCTGCTGCATCCCTCATGGCACTCAAACAGGCGTCTCAACAGACTTGGCATGGTTTTGCATGACATCCCTCTGCAGATTAGCAGCCAGGAGTGAATTCTGGCAGCAATAATCCGTCATCACAAAATAAGCCCACCCATTTAAATGTGCAGTTGAAACTGATCTTAAATTTCATGAAAGGTGGCCTAAGGCAGAGTACCACACGCTCTACAGCACATGACAGTTGGCTTTTGATGTTTTTTCATAAAAAAATAAAAGAGTTCTGGGATGGATTAAGCAAATGACACTTCAGGGAGCAGAAGGAGCAAAGGTTATCTGCAGTAAAGGGCAACTGTACTTCCACTTTCTGCCCAATCCTTCCATGATGGAGAACACAAGAGCAGCCCTCATTTACGTCCTATATTGTTTACTACATTTACTCTTTAAATACGCATTATTTTAAAAAATATTATTAATAACTACAGAAGAGGAAGTTATCAGTGAAATCATGCATTTTCTCTAGAAAAAAAAAAAGTAACTTCTTTCCTTCTGAGGCATAGCAAAACTCTTGTTTCCAGAAGTCAGTAAAAGACTTTCCCTAGAGGGAAAATTCTGGCATAAACATTCGGTTTCATTCTGCCCACCTCCAGACTCAGGAGTAATAATGCGAAGGTAGGTAAAATGTGTCAAACCAACAGTCCACACGGGTCAATATTCTCCCTCTAATTGCGAATATAGAGGTAGGCTGTTCTGTATCCTCTTTTATTATCATTGCTTGTGGTCTCATGATACCAGTTGTTTTTCTCCTTGTTTTTCCACTTTCCTCTTTTTGTACTTTCCTGCCCTAAAAGACATCATTGTTTCATTAGGTTCATGCCTGGCCATAGGAGGAGGATCCAGTGGGGATGAGAAGGAAGAGCACAGGAACAGAGAAAAGAGAGCCAGACTTTGCCACAGAGGATGGAGTCTCCGCCTTGCCTTCCCTCTGTGTTTGCAGCATCCAGGTTTACACTCTCTTGAGCTGCAAAGCAGAGGTTTTGCTGCTGTGCATCTAGGTAAGTGTAAATACAGACACAAACCATGACCTGAATCTATAATGGATGACTTCTGAAACTGCTCAGAGGTACTCTGTGAATATTTTAGAAACAGGTGATAACTCAGCCTTTGAACGCAATATACATAGAGTTGCCTGTTACATGGGCAATGAACAGGTGCAGTGTGGTAAATTAACATTTGAGCACTTTTCTCTGTTTTTCTAAAGAATGCCTAAAATTTCTTTCTAACTTTTTAATACATGGAAAAGTAATGCATATTTTCTCTAGTAAAACAGTTTTGATTCTGCAATTGACATTTCAATGGGGCTGGGGGACACTCAGGAGTTCTGAAAATCAGGACTTGCATGGGCTTTTAGATTTTAATTTTTTTTTTTCTCTCTGTCTATAAACAGAAAAGCTTTATCTTAGTCTATACAAACAACACTTTCTCTTGCTTTTGTTTGGATCAAAACCAATCTTCCGGTCTATATATTCCACATGTAATTTCTGATGGCTCTCATTTGTCCTGTCAAAATCTGCTTGGTCTCCCTTACTCAGTTGTACAAATCCACATCTACAGTAACCTCACTGAAGATAACAGGATAATCCCAGTTAGGATCTGGGTTATTATGATCCTGTCACTTGACCCAGAGCAGTCAGAGAAGATGGGTGAGACATGAATCTGACTTTTCTAATCGAAATTCTGCTCAGAGATTTCTACTATTTGACTTTGCCTCTGACTTCCCAAGTTGAAAAAGCTAAGACAAAGACATGAGGTGGGGACTACAGTGATGTCTGTTCCAAAAATATCATGACAATGCTACTGGTCAAATGTCAGCTTTGAACGTGTTAACAAAAGTAAATAGGTAGGATTTTTTTCTTATAATGGAAATCCCAACCAGATGGAAGTCAGTTTAGTACCACGTCAAGAACAGACAGTGTAAAGATGAGGCACTTACTCATATAAATAAGTAAAAAATTTGCATCTTGAAGTACCGAGTGTTCAACTTGAACATTAGCTCCGCTTTTATAGTCAGAAAAGGAGAAAGGAAACAAGGATGCTCCAGCAGAGAACAGAATCAAAATAATGCATAGCAAGTACCAAAGCTCAGCAAAAAATTCAAGAAATGCCAATGTAATTTATACTCCTGGACACTAAGACATAGCCTTTCAAAACACTAATCTACATTATTTTACTAAAGATGCCTCACCCCATTGTTACTGGATAACATGTAAAAAATTACTTAGCAGCACTGCAGATCCTAAACTAATACAACACAACAAATTTCCCTGTGGGCACTCCACACATTACTCCAGCATTGCTCTGCATCAGACTGGCAAGGCCTGATTTTTCAGATTAGGTGGCATTTTTACAGTATTTTACATATCCAGTGTACTGGCCCCAACCACAAATAAGATTACTAAGAACTGCTGCCTGTTTTGTTACCCTAGGTGTCCTGTATTAGTTGTTCATTGTGCAAACTCAAGATTTTCACTTCATCCAATATAATGGACTAAAGTGGTCCTGCATCTCCTATAGTTTTGCCTCTATTAAGTCTACTGATGTTGCAGCTGTAGGGTGAGTCAAATCAAGAAGTTTCTCTGGAAAGCTGTGCTTTTTCTCCTTCAGTGTTGTGAGGGGAATTTGTGGAATTGTCCACTGTCCTGGTGGACTGATTATACCAGTTTTACACCCAGTCAAACACAAGAGGTGATACAGGTGAGCTGGTAGGAGAGCAAAGCCAGGGGAATGTAGGGCAGGGGGAAGTAACCACCTTCAGAGGTTGAAGGTACACCATGAAACCCTTAGGTATGTCTGTGAGAATATGCTGCCAGTGACTATCTGTGGGATAACCAGCACCTCCAGCTGCTTTGAGCAAGGAGAGAAGCAGCCCCAAGACAACCTCCTTTCCTGCTACTCCGTCAGTCTGCACAGATATGCAAACAGACAAGTCTGCCAAAAGACGAGCTGTTAGTATCCTTCATGAGGACACTGTTTGTCCCAACATTCATGGGGAATATAGGGAAGGTCCAAGCAGCAGTTGTGACCCTATATCTCTTATTTTGCTCCAGAATACATGAAAGACCACGAAGCAACGGTGGTTCTTGGCAAAAAGCAGCAATCCAGAAGTAACCAGGCACCACGCAAGATCAAATGATAAAAATTTGTCATCTGACTTTCAGGAGCCAGACACCTGCCTCCCTGATGGTATCTTTGAAAATCTCCCCAAAGCAATTTCTCAGAAGTCTGCAGTTACTCAGTGCCAGTACCCCAACATTAAGATGGTGAAGTGCATTATTTATGGATTCAAATGGCACATTCTTCTTCCAAAATAATAATTGTATAACTGGGATAATTCCCCTGATTGTATGCTATGGCTTAAGTAACACTTAGGTAGTAAATAACTCCTGGCTTTCAGCCATGTGATCAATAGTCGGAGCTGACTGAAGACTTACCATCAAGGCATTTAAGAATAACAAAACTTTTCAGAGAAATTAAAAATTTCATGGTAATACTTGTCTTCCTTACAATACAGTGGTTTTTTAGGTCAAAAGAATGTAAAACTGTTGGGTTTTTTTTTTCCTTTAACTTCTGCAACAGTGCACAAAGCAGCTATAAAAATCCTTTCCACTTTTTCCCATTGTTAACCCCCTCGTATAAAAAAAAATGACTGTCAAACTGTAATAGGCAGTTATTACCTGTCTGAAGGCAATAACTCCAGTGTTTGTGCTTCTACAACCTTGAAGAGGTTAAGAAAAGGTCTCCAGATTCCAGTGAATACGCTTTATAATTCAGAAGAGAGGAAACTGAATCAATTCAGCATATAAGAGAGAGTTACAACTATGATAAACTTACTTGATGTTGTACACAGCACCATTGTTAAAGTAAACATACCCAAGTTATCTGTAGCTGTGTAGCCACAGTAACATGTCATTTGACATGTTAATTAACTCCAAGTTTAGCCAGCTTTTAGAGCAAATTTTGCAGACAGCACTGAGCCCTGGTTTTGTTAAGCTGAAAGAGCTGAGAACTGTTTTTGTCAGTTTTGAAGCTATTTGCTATGCCAGAAAGCAATTTTCCTGTCTACTTTCATGTCCAATTTGAAGAGATTCTCCTTTTGATAAATGTATAAGAAGTGTTCTCCTACACTGCACTGAAAAATAAAAAAGGCCTCACAGAGAAATATCATATTTGTGAAATAACAGACCAACAGTCACACATCTAACATTCAGTACTAATGGTCTGTGTGAGGGGGAAGAAAATGGCTCAGAGATGCTACCTACGGACATGCCTTTTCAGGCTTACCAGCTCTGGCACTATTTAAATGTAATAAATTGCTGCCTCAGAGTTTCTTACTTCTTAATAGTAAATTCTTACTGTTGGTAAACCCCACACAGTTTCTCATTGGTGGAATTGTAAAGATCTTTTCCCTTAAGTATCCAGCAATTGTATTGGCAAGCAAAAAGCAGATGCATCTCCTACAAATTTTTCAATACCTCAAGGCACTTAACAGCTTCTGTTTTATTACGACTGAGCAGAACTTGGTTTGTATCTGTTGCTATTTATCTGTGCGGGCAGGTGCTTTATTTCCCCATTTGTAAAATGTAATTATATCACTTCTTTGCATTACAACGGTGTTGCCTGGTTAGACCGCTTCAACAGTGAGCAGCCTATAATTCAACAATATTGTAAGAGAGATCCCATAGGGATGTCATTTAAGTATGGAAAGATTCAACAACCAAAAGAACTCCCAAAGCATTGCTTTATATGTGACACTCTGGTGGGCCAGATGCTCTCCATCTCATCTCCTTAATGTCTGAAGATAATAAATAATTAATGAATAATGAAGATTAAAAAGGGAGCAACTAGCAAAAGTGAAACAAAGAATTATACAACAAAGAATCAAAATATGTGTATGGATAGTAATTTCCTGAACTTAGAAACTTATACATACAAAAGGAAATAATTCCTTGTGAACTGAAGTCCAGTTGGAGAGATAGACTAAGCAGAACAAGCAATGTGATAAACTAAGAGTGGTAGCAGACATCCTGCTGGATTGAATACTACCTGACTGTAGTATTACATATCAAATGACCACTAGTTTTCAGCTCAATTTTCAGCTCAGTTTAGGAAGTTAGAAGAAGAAACCACAGTAAATACAACAATCTGTAGCAAAGTGGTTCTATAGGTTTCTAATCTTAGGAAGGAAGAAGAGGGAAGGAGAAAAACCTTTAATCAGTTAAAGTGTTGCCTTTTGCCTTATTGATCTGCTAAGAAAAATCTACCTCAAATATAAATAGTAACTATAGGTACATGTTGATAGTAATGATACTGAAATATACCACAAATTTTCCTAGATGATTAATGTGGTATTTTAAAACACCATGACAAATGTTAATTACATGCAAAGGACAGAAGGAAAGTTGTTATGGCACAAGTGGGAGCTCAGTGCCTAACTGTTATGCCTGGTTCCCTTGACCGCATGCAGTAAGCCTGAAAACACATGTAAGTAAAAAATGTAATGACTGATACACACTGAATCTTTCTTGAGCTGGGTAAAGATGGTGGAAGCAGCACACTTCCTCCTCATTGCATGAGAAAGGACAGTAGAAACTCAACCCATCAAGCAGAAGGTTGTGCCAGAAGACATTATATGAAAAACAGACAGCAGCTCATTCTCTTGCCTTTCCTTCATGAAGTTTCTCTTATTCTCCAAGCTTCCTCTTCAGCAAAGCGATGAGCTCACCTACTCCCCAGATTTTCAGCTTACAACAAAACAAGGAAAAGTCCTCCTAAAGCCCTGCTTTAAAAAAAATATCATCAAATTGAATTATTGTGTCTACATCTTCTTGATGCCATTGAGATTGCCCTACGGGAGGAATTGAAAAGTTTCAGACAAGCATAACTGTAAGATTCATTGACCATGAGAGATGTTTACCCCTTCCTTCCTGCAGGTAACAACAAAGCAATAGATAGCTCAGATGGATGTAGCAGAACAAGAATTTGGCATTCAGAGGTTTCTGAAATGCATTTGTTTAGTATTTGTTTGTATGAGAGGTCAGGTATTCCATGGTGTTCCTTTTGGAAGAATTTTGTATTTGTTCTGGCCAGAATACATCAAGGACACCTCTTTCAAAATACTGTAGAGCAATGCTAAATGGGTTGTTTCTGAAAAAAATGCATCTAATCATATCTTGCTGGTTCAGAAGCGGTTAGGGTTTTAAATAATTTTTAGATTGCTAAAAAAAAAATTTAGGTTCTCAAATCACTTACCATCCTTTCCCAATTGCATTTCTAGTTTCTGGCTTCTCTCTAATCTTCCCATAATTGAAACAGTTTGTATCTGCTGCTTCTCCGCAGTTAGTGGCAAGTTAAACAGCCACTGTAAAGTACTAGGAGAGCGCAGGCAGCTGAGGAAAACTGCACTGAAAGGCATCCATGTGCCCATTGCAAAAGCTCTATCTGGCACCAGCTGAAAACCCTGACAGGTTGAGCACTGTGGCAGGGTGACACATACCCCGTGGTTGCCTCCTGCTGTCTCAGACATGGCAGACAGCCCCAGTGCAGCTCTTCACCAGCAAGCAGTAATGCAAACTCGCAAGAGCTGATGGAAGCTGTTGAAGGTTTCTTCCATAATGAGGCATGTCCTGGCCTTGTACAGAAGGTCATAGCTGTGAACAATACCAGTGGCTCTATGTGGTTTTACACAGACTAGGATCTCACTCCCAAGAGCGTCTATCAGTCTATTTACATGGGATTACACCAGCTAAAACATGACCCCAGCTGCTCAGAGCTGCACAGACTGAAGTTATTTGAAAAATCCAAGATTTGTAGCCAGTACCTCAAGGGGCCAACACACAATGGAGCCACAAAAATCTCACACGTTCCCTTAGCCTGTCCCCTATAGAGTCTATCTGTATGTGCTCTTCAGCCTCAGCAAATGTCCTATGCATCATGCCCTCTAGGAATGAAGAGCTGAATACTACTTGCAAGCACTCTATCTGCTGCCTCAAGAACAAATGCATGGTCATCTGGCTCACTTCCCTGCCTGTGACTGCAGCCAAAATCAGATGCCTTGGGAGAAGAGGAGGTCAGGATGAGTGAATATGAATTCCCATTTTCCAGGCAATCCCCCAGCCTCCACCAGCAAGACTGCCAGTTGAGAGCACACATGTTGGCTCCCACCTCTTAGGTGGTATATGTGACTGTATACAAGCTCTTGAATTAAAATTAGGGGTGTATACAGTAGTCATCCCATGGGCTATATTATGTGTTAAAGCTGGAGCAAGCAGAAACAAACATCCTAGCATTGGTATGCAAATACGTATTCATAGTCATGCCAAATGAGTATCTGAGGCTGATATACTGAAAAATAAGTTTCAGTAAGTTACAGCAGATTCACTTAAAAGGATGCTAAATGTGGTTTCATTTTTTCAACCTTACTTGTCATGAAATAAGTTTATACACTATGAAATCACCAGATAAAATTACAACACATATGTGACTTAAGATTATTAACTTGAATTTCTGTCAGTTTGCCCAGTTTAGATAAAACAATTAATCACTGTACAGTTCCCCCTTATTTGGAATAAAAGAGCTCTATTTGTAGCAATTTTTATTTCTCATGTTTGCCTTCTTAAAAAGAACTTAATTGCTCTCAGCCTCACCCCACTGAAGTCATAGTAAATATTAGTAAATCATCATGTCAGTTCACACACATTGTTTTTTTTCCTATGAATTTAAAGATACATGGTGTGGTCCCTATTTTGTACGTGGGGTCACTGCAGTGAGACGTGGTACTCAATGTGAAGATGAAGGAAGGTAGAGGCAGCTGTGAGCCTCTTCCAGAGTACAGGAGGAAAAAGGTAACAAACATTAAGATACAACAGAAAACTATGAAAAAAAAAATTAAATATAGATTGTGCATTTGAGGAAACTGATGCTTTGGGTACTTTGAAGGCACAAAAGCATAAATTGCATAATTGCTATTAATAGCTTTTCTAACATCACTGCATGTTATTCATGTTCCTGCTGTGATGGTAACCACAGAAACCAGAAGCCAAACAAAAAATGAGCTTTTAGCAATAGAAGCATGGCGATATGGCGTAGAATGATATTTTGTGCACTTGTTATCTGAGACTGCCAGAAAGACAGAAATAGAGAAGAGGAAAATAGGGTTGCTTTAAGGTGTGTATTAACTCTCAGCATGTCAAAGCACAAACCCAGAAATACAGTGTCCGTGACAAAGTTCTGAAGGGACAAAAGAATTGCCCAATAAAGAAGCTTCTGAATATGAGGCTGCATTTTTCCTCTGTAAATACAGCTCCATGATTTAGTCTCTCTTAAACATTGAATACAAGCTGTCAGCAGAGAGATTGTTGTAGAGAATACTGTGTGGTTAGTGGTCTACAAGCTGCCTGCACAGGTCAGCATTCACTGCTTGTGGCAGTGTCCAGCACATGCGCTCAAAAGGGAGTGAGATTAGCCCCCTTGATATTCAAACAGAACTAGCTTTCCTGGTCCCATGCAAGAAAAGGAAGAGCCATATATTTAGCCCATTCTTGAATAAGCTTCCACTTGCACAAACAAATTTTAAAGTCCACCTATAGGTAGAACCTTTAATTGTAGAGGCAAAACTACCCAAATGTTTGTTACTTTCTAGAGACAAGAAATGCAACCAGTATTAGGACTGCATGTTAACCTCTTGATTAGGTAAAAGTTGACCCTCCCATACTTTTCTAACTTGGAATATGACAGTTATTGGCATGAGCTGTACCTAAAGAGCCTCCAGAAAGTGTCTGGAACCAGGTTTGCTTTCCACATATTCTAGGAGATAGATTTACTTACCTTCTACAACAGTGAATTTTAAATAGACAAATAATACAGAGAAGCAGTTCCAACTTGTGATTTCATAGCTCTGCTGTGAAATGGTCTTGCAATCTCTATTGTTCAATGAGGCCTGAATTTCCCTGTATGTGCAGCAGGGGAGGCGATTTCTGTTCACAGTTGTTTGAAGTAAAAACCCAAAATTCTAGACTACCATTTAAAAGCCAGCCTTTGTCAAGAGCCATCATACAATTTTTACATTTATTGCAGGTTTTTTTTTTTCAATATAGCTAGAATTTCAGCATGCAAAAGTGTCCAGTTAACTAAATTCCATTTTTAATTTTCCTACTTTTGCATCTTGGACTTCTTACTGCAGCACTCCACCTCATTTCAGGGGTGAGCTTACTTGACTTCTAGATACAGTAATTACCAGCCCTGAGAAGTCAAGAGAGCAACTCTTCACAGAAGCTGTAAGAATGATTGATTTTAAAAAATGTATAACAAACTATTCTAGAAATAACATTTTCCCCAGAACCATAAGGCTTGGGAGCTTAGTTTCTTCTGTCCTGTTCAAATAAAAAATTAGTCTGTCACAGGTTGCTAAGAGACAGTGCTCTGACAAATATATGAAAGATTTCTGCTGAACTCACTTGGGTTGGCAATGCAGCTCATTGATTCTTGTTTTCTTTTCCCATTTCATACCCATCCAAGATGCCCAAAGTACCAACCTTGAAGTTAATTTTCTGAAGTGTGCATTCGTAGAACTTCAACAGGAGTGGTTTAGACAGATGCAGAATGTTTTTGAAAAATCCCATTAATGGGGATTGCTGCAGCTTAACAGGACTAAGTCCTGCATCTGGAAGAGAGACTGCAGAATTGTTAGAGTTGGAAGGGACCAACTAGAGATCATCTAGTCCAACTCCCCTGCTAAAGCAGGGTTGCCTAGAACACATTACTCTGGATGGCATACAGGTGGGTCTTGAAGGTCTCCAGAGAAGGCGACTCCACAACCTCCCTGAGCAGCCTTTTCCAGTGCTCTGTTACCCTCACCATAAAGAAGTTTTTCCTCATAATTGAATGAGGGGCTGTTCAGCCTGGAGAAGAGAAGGCTCCAGGGAGACCTTATAGCAGCCTTCCAGTATCTGAAGGGAGCCTACAGGAGAGCTGAAGAGGGACTCTTTGTCAGGAAGTGCAGTGATAGGACAAAGAGTAATGGTTTTAACTGGAAGAGGGGAGATTTAGATTGGATATTAGGAAGAAATTCTTTCCTGTGAGGGTGATGAGGCACTGGAACAGGTTGCCCAGAGAAGTTGTGGATGCCCCATCCCTGGAAGTTTTTAATGCCAGGCTGGATGGGGCTTTGAGCAGCCTTTTCTATTGGGATGTGTCCCTGCCCGTGGCAGGAGGGTTGGAACTCGATGATCTTTGAGGTCCCTTCCAACTCTAACCATTCTATGATTCTATGAAACTTCCTATGTTCCAGCTTGTGCCCCTTGCCCCTCGTCCTGTCACTGGGAACGACTGGAAAGAGTCTGGCTCCATCCTCCTTTGACCCACCCTTCAGATACTTACAAGCATTAATTAGTTCTCCCCTCAGCCTTCTCTTCTCCAGGCTAAAGAGTCCCAGCTCTCTCAGCCTTTCCTCATAAGGGAGATGCTCCAAGCCCTTAACCATCTTTGTTGCCCTAGATGGCAGTGGTAATAATTGTATCATATCTTATCCCTTGTTGGTCTGTAAGAGCAGTACTTTTTATCTTTTCAATAAATGCAAAGAGCAATTCATGTTTGGGTAACACATGAGAAGTTTTTAATGATATCTAGGTAAAGATAAGTGTTCATCTCTCTTCAGTTAATTTACTTTTATTACATGCCTCTTCACACCACACTCACCAAGGGCTACATTGGCTGTTCCTGCACAGGGCATGTACTACTGCGTGGGCGGACACCACAGCTTCTGAAAACCCCCACCAGTACATGAATAACCTTTTAAATGACATGGCAATGAACCAATCCCAACTTTTGCCATGTAGGGTATGCCCAAGTTTTCTTACCCATGGAAAACCGCATCCAAAACATGCATGGGATGAGTCCCCTTGGAAAATAAAGCAGAAAGTTTTGTGGAAGCCTCTTGGAAAACAAGGGGGCCACGTGTAGGCACAAGTCATGATACTTTCACTGGTGAAATAGGTAGTTTTTATCGGAAGGTGTTGACTTATTTGTAACAAAATTAATCACAGTAGAAGTCAGTGGAATTTCTCATCTGAGCTTTAACCTATGTAGCTGTAGAAACCATTTCATATTTCTGATAAACTCTGTTTCTTTTCTGCTTTGAAATCACTTTTTGTTTAAAAAAAAGTAAGCATTATAAATAAGAGAGTACAGAATTAAAGCAAAATGTTCCAACCTAATCAGACTTTTTTTAAATTTTCATTTTATGAAAATGCTCAACACTGACTTCTCACTTAAATGAAAACCATCATAAAACAAGAAAAAATGTTTCTACCTACTCTATGAAAAACATGCAAAAGTACTTTGTTGAATGTGAATCTAAGAATACATGGGCTCTAAAGAAACAGCTATCTCTCTTTTGATTTGTGTAAAAAAGAAAGTGATGAAAGCATTTAATGAAAAACATCCATTTGAAATGGATGAGAGAAGAAACTCATTTAAAATACTGGCTAAAACCCCAGATATCTCCTATGAAATGACAGTTTTGAAACCAAGTATTATGTTAGCTAGGAATAATTCCCACTTTTCAAAAAGCTGGTTTTATAAAGATTAGCTCAGCTACATCCACAGAGATGGCGTGCCAAAGGCAGCTGCTCTAAAAAGTCTGTGAATGATTTATTACCTTTCAGTTGCTCACAGAAACACGATTTGCAAGTGTAACAGACTTTTTCCACTACTTTGGATGCAACAGCTACTTACACTTCTCTTTCCCCCCTTCCCCAGCTCAAGATGGGATAAGAAGTCGTTGCCTCCCTCACACAAGCTATTGCAGTATACAGCACGTGGGTACAGACAGATTTCCCTCTGCAAAGGGGGGCCAGGCTCAAAACTTGGATTCATTCCAATATTACTTGTTGCAAGATTTGTCTCAGATGCCCTTTGCTTCCTGACACCAGCCTGTCTGATTTCCTGGGGCAGCAAGTCATGAATTAACACTGCACACACAGCAGAAAAGAAGATCTCACTATTTGTGTGCTTTATTTGATGGTTCTACTGCAATTCAAGCCTTGCCACTGCCCAGCAAGGCCCCCTATCACTCCCACACTCACATGGCTGTGTCAAAGCAAAGCTAAAAAGAAAAAAAGTAAGATAGAAACAAAAACTGAAAATAAAAATGTTTTAAACTGCAATAACCTGACTCTGGTCAACCCCTCTCAGCAGCACTGCACTGCTGCAGACCTGAATACATCTGGATGTCTGTGTACCCATGCGGGCTGTGACAACTACCCATATATTGCATGGGCATGCATAACTAACCTCACTGCAACATAAGCATCCCTTCTAGCCTCAGAATGCTGGTGATAGCTGATGACCAGTGCCAGCTATAAGGCCTGGAGGGAACGCTCAAAGCACAGAATTTTCCAGACAGTTCAGACAGAGGTTCTTTGCAAACAACTGACTCCCTTTAGTGGCTAATGCTGGATTTGTATGGTGCTTTACCCAGCAGGGAACGTACTGTTGGGGTAAGAGGGCCAGGTACAAGAGACCCTGATTTTTGTGGCTGCTTTAATGTGCTTAATTACATTTTTGATTTTTTTTCATGAAAAGCCTAGGCATGTTTCATATTAGCCAGTTTCCACTGTTCAGAGTGTCTCACTCCAGCTCTGTCAGGATATTCTGGGCACTCCTCAGTGGTAACCTGGTTGGACATATCCTTGGGTGATTAAGGAGCTCAGAACTTTTTGTCAAAAGCAGCAGACCCTGAAACCCACTAATTGTCAGTGTATTGTGGGGCTTTTAAATAGCTTTGTTCTTTTTTAATCAGTGGCATCAAGTGCCTGAGAAATCCACACACTTTGGGAAAAAAAAAAGCAAGTAAATACAAAGGATTTATGCTAGAGCCATAGACAGGCATTGGCAAAGGCTTTTCACAGATGATTGGAAACTAAGTCAAGCAATTCTGGAGGACAGTCTTGTAGTCCCCATTGGTTTAATGCTCTGAGGGATGGACAGGTAAATGCACTTTGCTACTTTTTGTTCCTAATACTGCCTGCAAGCATGCACCCAATGTTAGCAGAAAGGATATGTGCACTCCAAGGAAAGCAGACAGATTCAGAGGGCAGGCACTTTGCCCTGCTCACGCTTGTAAACAACATAGGCAAGAGCAGCCCTCGCTGACGAGCTGTGCAAATGCAGTATCACTGTGCTGCTCAGAGGTAAAATGTATTTGCTTGGGCACAATGCCACACCAACCCACTTATTTAGCTTCTGGACTGCACTGGTTCATATTGATGCAAGATCACAGCTTGGACAGAATAAATGTTTGACTGACCAGATGTTCCTGCTGGGAAGGAAGAATTAGTGCAGTGAATCACAGAATGGTTTGGGTCAGAAAAGACCGTAAAGATCATTCAGATCCAAGCCCACTGCCATAGAAAGGGACATATCCCACTAGACCAGGTTGCTCAAAGTCCCATTCAGCCTGGCCTTGAACACCTCTAGAGACAGGGCAGACAGAACTTTTACTGGGCAACCTGTTTCAGTGCTTCACCATCCTCACAGAAAAGAATTTCTTCCTAATAGCTAATCTAAATTGCCCCTCTTCCAATTTGAAACAATTACTTCTTGTCCTATTGCTAAGATGGATATGTTACTTTTGCAAACCCTTGCTGGCTTTTTTCTTTCTTTTCTTTTTTTTTTTTTCCCCAACAGCATTCAGCCCTTAAAACGCTATCTAAATCCAAGTCACCACAAGTGCAGAGAAACAGAGAGAAGCATTCCTGGACCATATGGCATTGATGTAGCTCTAGGAATACATCCATCTGGAGTCTCCATCTGCATTTTTGTTGGAAGTGCGCAAAGCTATGGTGCTAGCAGTAGCCCAGAAGAAATGCCAGCTACAGGGATGTATCAGAAAACACATCTTCTGCAGAGTTTTGGCACCTGACTCCAGTGCCCTGGTGCCATAGGATGGGAAATCCCTAAACCCTGCCTTGAGGGAGACATGGCACTGGAGTAATGAATGGCACAGACCTGGCATTTTTCATTCTGGCAAAGGGCTTTAAGTTCTACTGATGGAAATAGATGTATTTCACCTAGGCAGAGGTTAAAATCTAAAGGGTATTTTAGCAGCCAGCACTTAAAAGAGCAAGATGTTTTCTCACCTTTCCACTCCTGAGTACTCATTTATTATGTCATGGAGTCTGTTCTGACTAATACCAGTGTCTCTGCCTTCTGGGACATTAGGGTCTGCTCCGTCCACACAGAGTTTAATGCACAATCAGATAATTAAAGGATGTAAGTGGCTTCTTTAGAGTCCATTTACCATTTCATATATATGCTAAGAGTTGTGAACTGTTCATTGATGGAAACCAAGAGTACCATCTTCCCAGTGCTACCATTGTAAAGAAGTACTCAACACACCAACACTAACAACAGATATATCTATCTCTTTAAAACAATTTTAGAAATGAAGGTCAGCTTGTGCTGAGCAGAGGATACTATATCTATTCAGTAGATAAATATGTATATTATTCTTTTCCTGATCCCCTGCAACCAGGTAACAAGGACTGGTGTGTCTTCTACTGGGGTGGGTAAGTGAAAAATATCAGTCTAAATGCTCTTCTTTTGGAAGGTGCCATAAAGGAAAACCATTAAAGGGCTTTACACATCTAATAAGTAAATACTCCTGATGTGCTTATAAGTCAGGAAAATATTTTTTAAAATTAAAAGATTCTAAATGTATTTTTAAAAAAGTATATTAAAGTTAGTGATCTTCTAAAAGGCGATGATATACAAGACACTGAATACACTATTTTATTTCCACACTGCCAAATGGACAGCTCCCCCCAGCAATGCTCAAAGTCTTCTACAGACAAGGCTTTTTTTTTTGCCTGAGGTGATGAGTGGAATGAGTACACCAACAGTATTTTTTTTGGTGAAGACAGATTGTGGACATCATGCAGGAAACCAAGCTGCATGGCCCTTATTTCAAGAGCTCTGTGCCAACGCCTTAGGCCTATGTGATCTGCCAGACTGGACCAAACTTAAATGGGACCCGATCAACACTTGCCAGCCCTGATCTTTCCAACAAATATGGATATGTTCTTTGCTGCTAAAGCAAAGCAGCCTTGTTCTAGACCATTTTAACAGATTAACAGTGGGAGGATTGCAGAGGCCAGGGATACCGCCCTGAGGAACCCAGGAGGGCAGTAGAGCACCCTTAGGCCTATTCAGGCTAAGTTGCCTTCAACATTCATTATCAATGCTATAATTTCATTAGAAATCATTTTGCATGTTATTGTACTCATAGCACTGTAGTTGTATTATTATTGCAATGAATCTTTCTTTGTTACTCTGCACAAAAAATGCCATCAAACCACACATTCTAGCCACAAAAATCCTCTCTATCCCCTTCTTTTTAGTCTTTGTGATCTGGGTCCTAGATGATTTCCAGCTACAAACATTTCTATTCTGAAATCCCCATTGATCAGGTCCGTTAGATCTTAAGTTTCCCAAATGCCAGCTTCACTTCTGCACAGGCCTTTTTGATTGATTTAATGCCTAGCATGTTCAGGGAGAAAACCTCACTCTAGTCTAACACAACTGCAAGCACAAAAACCAGTGGCAAGGCTGGGTGAGAACTAGTAAAGCTCATTAAGCTGATTATTTTGCAATTAGTACAAGTGCATTTTTTTGCTAACAGAGAAAATGTCAAGATCCTGAATTTGCACAGAAAAATGGGTGAAAGTTTCTGATTTACTAGAAAGCAAAGATAAGGAAGGTGCATGTTGCCAGAACACTGTAGATATTGATTTTGCCTCTGACCTCAGTGACAGCGATTAAAAGCTTTCCTGATCTGCTGCAAAAGAGGTTGTAATTTAAAAAAAAAATCATTCTTATGATCAGTCTTAAAGCACCACTCTGTGCTACAGCCAAATGACAGAACAGCCTTTCAGTATTAAACAGACCAAGAGTTTTTAAAGGTGACATTTGGCAGCCTGCATATCACACCTGCATTTTGTATTTGAGTGTCACCAAGGAGTAGATTGAAGATGAAAATACTTCAGTTTTAAAATAACCTGTTTCAGTCTTTATGGTTCCCTAGGAGAAGCATTCTCCTCCTTAGAAATAGAGATAAATACCATACATTTATTTGAGGGGAGAAAAAAATCACTTTGTGCTTGGTGAACACTAAATACAGCATTTAAGCCTTCAGCAGGCTCACTTCATATATACCTTACTGTCAGTTTGCAACTAGTTGAAGCTATAGAGGGAAGAGTTGAGAGCATTGGACAGGAAGGTATCTTGACATTTGCTGCTCAACTGCTCTGCAGCAGGATGGCAGCCAAAAATGGACTTTCTTGCAAAGCAAGCAATTCACCTCCTTTATGGACAACCAACTCCAGGGACACCTGTGAGGGGCGATTCATCATTAGTGTCTGATAAGGACTACTATGGGATGATATGAGGCTTTGGCTAAAAAAGGACAGCCAAAGGACAGCCTGCTTAGGGCTGGCCATCTGATTGGTTAGGGGAAAGTTATGGTTGGTTATCGATTTTACTTTATTCCTCCTCCCCTCCCCAAAGTTAGAGGAAACCACTCTCACATGAGAGACACACACGAGAAAAGGAGACCAAGCCAGGGTGACCAGCAGCACTTGAGGGACTGGCAGGATGGCTGTCCTGCTGGCAGGGCCTCCAGGACATAGCTGGGACATAAACAGGACATTTGAAGGAACCTCACATAAGAACAGGGGGGCACTCAGCACACATCAGTTCCAGCAAGCCAAAGTTTGGGGGCAAACTATCAGATTTAAATGAACTCATTTCTTCTGGCTACATCATAAAACTCTTCCCAGAAGTACTAAAGCTTTAATTGAATTGCTGTTTTCAGTCATTTGATTTTAAAGACCAACCTCTTTTCCGACAATATCATTTTTTTAACAACCCTAGTATATCAGACCAGCATACTTCATATAATTAAACCAATCTTGCAGCAATTTCCAGGCTGGCCACACAGTATAGAAGTCCCTGGGCAGTCTACAGCTTACTCAGTGTCTGCTCTTTGGTTAGACTGCACTTGGTGATGGTGGGAAGAACACTGACTCAGAGAAGAGAGAGAAAAAGATTAAGTGCATCCTTTCCTGACTGCCTTTTCCCTCTCTCCTCCATGGTATGCAGTCTCAGATCCAAATCTGATTCCCTCATTCGAGACGTGTGAGTGTGGTTTACTAAAAAACAGGCACAAATGGCACTTGCATGCAATTGAGGTAGCCCATTGCTGCTGTGACTGTTGCACAGCACAGCTGGAATAAATCAAAACAACTGCCTTGAAAATAATTGGAAGTGTATCTGTGTACACACTAACAAGGGATCTGGTTCCCCTATGATTTAAACAGATTTCACTTTATTTCCCTTATTTCTCAAATTCAGAGAGACACCATTTAAATCAAATGCTACAGTTTAAATCATGTCCCTTCTTGAAACTAAAGCAAACAAATCCCTAGCTGTTACTTACTTCCCAATTCCTTCGCAGACACTGCAGTCCTCATTATTCAAGCATAATCACAGGAGGAAAAACAAATGTTCTTCACATAATTATATTTCAAATGCTTTACTCTCAGTTCATTAAATCCCTAGTATCTTCCTCCCACTCATCATGCACCCTCTTATTTTGTTGCCTTTCAATGGCTGCTGCCTATGTGGCAAGCCTTTCCAGCTAGGAAGCCATTAACACTGCAAATTTCATTATACTGACATTACTAACACCCAGTAAGATGCCCTATTAGCTGAAGTTATTTTTCCAAACAATAATCTCTTAATTTTATTGACCATGAACTTGAAGTGACACTTGTTATTGTGTTGCTTGCCTATTTATCCCAAGAAAGGCCATCACAATATTTTTGAAACTTTTTTTAACCTGTAAAATGTTCTCAGAGGCTTCTTTTTTCCCCTCTTCAACCACTCTCCTCCTTTTTTCTTCCTTCCCTAGTCATTCATTAACACAAAATCAAGATCATTACCCGAAGGGAAGCTCCGATTAGTGGTGAATGTCAGAGTGAAGCACTCTGATGTCATTACTGCCCTGTCACAAGATTCTACACAAAGTCAGCAGAAGTCACCTATAATTTTCTATAAAACATAGGAATAGTGTTCTATCCTCTAACCCCAGAGGTATTCT
Source organism: Pedionomus torquatus (assembly GCA_013398155.1). Lineage (NCBI taxonomy): Eukaryota > Metazoa > Chordata > Aves > Charadriiformes > Pedionomidae > Pedionomus > Pedionomus torquatus. The sequence continues at coordinate 42,663 of VZRU01020282.1, read as the reverse complement.
GAGACTCCCCTGCAAGGCAGTAAAACAGGGCCTTAAAGAAAGTTTCAGTTCCAGATCATTAACTTTCTTTTTTAATTTTTCAGAAGAAAACTCCCAAACATGACCACAGATGGAAATCAGGATAATTAGGGTTAGGATGATCAGGATCCTAATAATCAGGATCAAAATGTCTATACATCTGTCTTGTTTTTTGTCCAGAGAGTATTTATGTTCCTGCCCTGAGCTTTCACAGGTATCTTCCAACAGAGTTACTGACAGATGGCAACACAGCATTCATCACACATATAATGTCACCAAAGCAGCCCCCAGAACTGAGCGTCATTTGGGTCATGCAAGGACTTGTAAAGGGAAATTGTTCAAACAGCATGGTGGATATGCAAACAACCAGAATAAAGAATAGGAGCAAAGGTGACTATTATGGTGCTGGTACTGCAACACTAAAGTGGCTTGTAAAACAACATGAATTCAACGCACCTGAAGACCAAGTAACATATCAAAATAGGTGTTGGTTTGAAGAAGATTAGAACAGTTCTCAAGGAAGAACAAGTCTTCTACCTGCTTTACTGGACTATGGGTTCAGGGGGAAATTGGACTGGCTTCACTCTGAAAATCTAGTCATCAGTTTAAGTAAACGTGCATTCAGGCCCAACAGTAATATTTTCTTCCCAAAGTGGTTATGCATCATCACAAAGCAGATTATTCACAACATCAATGGTTTTCCCCGATTGTTGATAAAACTCCAAAGTTGAGAGGACAGTCAGCAGTTACGTGATGTGTTTGTGTGTGTGAAATCAGGGAGTACAGAAATGATGTCTCTGAAATCAGGAGAATTGTTTTGATTTATGTTGCAGAATGATGATAGAAAGATTAGCACAACTCCCCAGGAGCAGTTCTGATGTGCTGTTTTTCTGTCTGGAGTCAGCTCAGTACATCCAACTGAGAGAATGTCACTGATTTCCTTTTTTCAGAATAAAGGATTGACAGATGTGAAAGAAGTGAGCTGAAGATGACAAAAAGCAAGAAAAAATATATAGAAATCATTGGTAAGTACTTACTTTTTTTTTTTTTTTTAACTGTGTATGCTCATAAAACACAGGGGCCAGCTGTTGTTCTTACACAGTGTTGTTCTTACATACTGTTATGATCAAAATGATGAGTTCCCTGATGTCAACACAAAGTTCTAATACTGTACACTAAAGCCCACAAAAGAAAGAATTTAATAAATATTACTCTATTGCTTTAAAAACATTTTATATGAATGGATAAAAATCTATTTGTAGACTGGTCTGTATTTTACCCATGCAAAATGCTGGATCATTTCTGAAAATGTAGAAATTTAGAGACTAATTAATAGAAAATATTAACAGAGGTATTTTAATGACACTATCAGAAGTGAAAAAGTGTTCAGAAAATAAAGCAATTAACTGCATAGAACTACTGGAAAAATGAAGAGCAGTTACTGCCTGAACTGGGCAGCCCGGTATTACTTCACTATCTGTATCTGTTACATTGAGTGTTGAATGTTTATTTCATTATGTTAAAGACAAAAAGATGAAATCAACTCTTGGTCAAATGCGCTTTACTTTGTCAGAGCAGGTACATGGTAAATTACAAAACCAATGTTTCTGGGGTTTGGGTTTTTGGGGCTCTTTCCATCTGGGAAGGTGATCAGTGGTTAACATTTTGCATTCTTATCCAACTAAATTTATCACGGTATATATGAAAAAAGCTTTGCAATTTTTGAGTGTAGGACACTACGCTTAATCTAGCGGTAGGCAAACTTCCACAATGCAAAGTAGGAAAAAAATAACCGGGCAACAGCATTGACGAGGACAGTAAGAAAATAACTATGCTAGTTGCATAGCTATTTTCACTGAAAATAATGGCTGATTCTAACCATGTACAGAAGCACTCTCTACAGATGCTGAAAGATGCAGCCAGCTACTGACAGCCATATGATACCAACATTTCTTGACTTTGCTTTTATTCAGCTTTTAAGCCTTAGTCTGCCTGTAGGGATGACAGCTTTTATCCAAACAGAAATAGAAACCCAATGAGGCTTTTGTCATGCTTCAAGCCAGTCTGAAGGATTCTTTCGCTTGTCCTGATTAAACCCTTCAGCTTTGTTGTAGCCACTCTTACTCTCAATAGCAGCCTGAGAGCCAAACACTGGTGCTAACCACAACAGAGCACTACGTTGGGAAGAAATTCTATGATGAATGAGACCACCTGAAGCCTTTCAAGTGGTAATTTGTAAGAGCGTTTCAAACCCCTTCCTATCTTCTCTGCAAGAAAAGGAGTACTTGGTTGTGAACATAGACTCTGGATGCCTAGAGAGGCAACAGACAGAACATGACCTCCACAAGGAGCTTCCAAAATTTCATCCCACTATTTTCCAACCCTCTCTGCTAGAAAAAACTACTCCTCTAAGAGCTGCACAGACCCAGAGAATTTGTATTTGTGCACACCACTCTATGATCTGGGCTGGGAAGGAAGGAAGGAAGGAGGGAAGGAGGGAGGGAAGGAAGGA